>JABSSZ010000470.1:0-131906 GCA_013755755.1 Fusarium sp. NRRL 25184 | reverse complement strand
TTTTTTTTTTTTTTTTTTGAAATCTGCTTGCTCTGCCAAGGAATGGCCGGTGGTGCAGGTCTGACTCTGTACGTCCTGTCTTCCTGAATTCTTGTGTTTTGCGTGCTGTTACTGAAGAAGAGAGTGACATGGCATTGGCATTGGCTTTGACTTTGACTTTGGCATTTGACTCTGACGTTGTATCTTCAAAATTTGATATCTTCTTATTCCCGAGGTCCTCTCCGGATCGCCAATGTGGATTCCGTCGATGATCTGCCCTGTCCCATGATATAATTCCCACCTTGCAGAGCTGATGCTGAAGGAATTGACAAGGATGTCAATGAGCCTCCGATATCTTTTCTGCCCGTCAACTAAAAAAACAAGGATGCCCATTCTTGGCTGGAATGATGAATTTTAAAGCTGGCAGATGGAGCTGAAGGAGTTGTTATTGTTTAGCTCGCTCCCCACGTTCTCCACTGACTTTTAACATGATGGCCTCATAGGTAAACCCCAGCTCATGAGCTGCAAATCGTCATAGCTCTAATTCCAGACCCAATGACACGTAATGGCCTAATTTGACGTTTTGTTGATTGAATTCGACACAACGCGTGCCCTGATTTCCCCCTTCATTTCCTAATTCCCTACGACTGCTGTACGAGACTGGGTACCCAAGTTAGACTAATCTCCATGTTAATTAACTAATCAGTCAGTGGCCGCGTGGGCTGATCTTGATCGTGGCCAATGCCGCGATCGTGTCAAAGCTTTCGCTAGCTCAACGTTAAAGTAAGCGCTTCATGACGTCACATCATAGCTTGAGCTCCCAAGAAAAAAGGAACCGACGTCAGGTCTGCCAGGGTTTCATCACAAACCAAAATCGGCATCAGGATGCCATGAATTGGGAAATTTTTGAAAAAGATGGTGTAGAGCTACGGCAAGGATTGCATCGAATCTGGCATCTGGATACGGCATATCCAACAGTTGGCCGATATCACAGCAAGTATCCAGCTCATGTTTCCACCTCTTCAGTCGCATTAACAGTGCATCAATGCTGTCGAGGCAATTCCCGTGTAAAACAACCACAACCACAGCATGTGAGAGAAACTGAGACGTCGATCCGATGAGTTTCGTACCGACTGTAACCAAGGGTGACTGACGTCTTGGCCGTGTTTCGTCAGTTAGGTTTAGCTTTGAGCCACTGAACGCATTAATGCATCCCTCCCAATGCTCCCATCACATTCTGTCCACACAAGCAGCGTCTCCTTACAGCTACTTCGATTTACTCCTCGTGTTTCTTGACAAGTAAAAGGACCGACACACGGAAAGAAATGACTCTTTGAGTTTGAATTTTATCCTACATAATACCGATTGATCTCCTCAACCTAAATCACCACGCATCGCTTTTCCTTCTCGGGGTTGTCGTGTGCTCGGCTGCTGGGCGATCGTTGCCCAGTCAAGCTCGAGCCACAACGTGCTCAGTTGCACAAGCGTAGCATCTAGATTCCTGGAGACTCATCATCTCCGTCTTTTTGAACTGCCATCGGTAACACTGCCGATGGCTGGACGCGGCACATGGCTACAGGCTATGCAAGCTTCCATCTACTACAGGGACAAAAAGTAGCATCTAAAGCAGTGTCTCATTGTGTTCCTGTCTGTAGTACCTTTTGAGGGAGGCATCCCGTTGAGATGAACCTTCGATGTCTAGGGTAATTCTCGTTGCCAAGCCGACGTGGTGTCGATTTCATGACATGCTCTGACTAGCAAGACTTTGTTTGTGGTCATAATGGATGGGGAATCCGTGAAATGGATATTTGTCTCTAGTCAAGTTTCAGTTGATGCGTTATGGTTTTAACTCTACCATACAATGCGAGAATATCTGGTCGCAACTGTTGAACATGACACCGACACCAATACCAACGGATACCAAGAAGCACAGACAAATGAAGACCATACTAATCCAATCCAATGAAGATTTCTCACGGTCAATAACGTCACAAATTGCCATCATGATGTGCGTAAGAATATAACTAATAGCTTAGCTCTTTATGCTGTCGAAGTTTACGTTTATCCATAAAGTCGGCGATCCTCCACCCACTTATTTTATCCACCTCGCCTAGATCTGTCTCTGGATGAAGCGAAAATAGTTGATTGGTGAATCATCGATTGGGCAAACTCGGCAGACTATTGATTGGCCAGATGAAGATAATTCGAGGTCGTATTGTGATCTACCCACTTCTAGGAAGTAGTCATGCCATCGGAACCCCTTCATAAGGTCACTTGAAAGATCAAACACCTGGCTCCCTACTCTGTATACGGATGTAATATGGAGGAAGTGCACTTTGAGACTCTAAGCGCAGATAAAAGTCAAGATTGCTGGTTTCACCTCTGAACGCCATCTATGCCGATTCGTTATGCGTCATGCATTCCCATAATCCCAGTGTCATTCCTTTTCACGATGTTGGTTCTTCAGCCTTTGATCCAAGGTCGTTGAAAACGCTAGCCTTGACCTGATTCGCCACCAGGCCAGACCTCTCTTTAGATGCAATGAGGCTGGCTTCCCTTGCCAACTTGTCCACGGCCTTGTCGGAGCTTTTATGACTCGTACCCATCATGCCTTGTCCAGCTCGGCTTCGCGTGATGCCTGTTGTCGCTTCCTTGATTTTAGAGCTCAAATCAAGCATCTGTTTGTTGCCATAGTCGCGGTTCGTGATCAGTGGGTTCTGGCTGAGAGTCTGTACCCAGTACTTGTGCCAGAGGAGCTCAAGGAGATGCGAGTCGAGAGAGCTCTTGAAATGGGAGACTTCGAGACTGTAGTAACGGTTCGCATGAGCGCCAAACTCTGCGGCCTTGGCGAGAGGCACTGCTTGGAGGCTATCAGAAGTGCCTGTGCCATTACCAGCCTGGTGGTCCTCCGGGTAGGTTCTGAAAGCGCCGATGTCGACCTTGCCTGAGTTGATAGTACGATCGGGGTCGATAACTACGGCAAGGAAAGGGTCCTGCCACTTCTGCTGCATGGCCTCTGTATCAACATCAATGCCGCTCAGCCAGCATCCGTAGCCCGGGTGACTGTGGTACCAGCCCACCACGTTCTCCTGTCGGCCCTGCGCTCGACATAGATCAAGATACTCGACAAGGTATTCGTTCGCTTCGCCTTGGGCGTTGACACGAGTCTCTGTTCCTTCAACGGGCAGTCGGAATGCGTCGGTGACGATAAATGTGTCCTGGTGGGTGTAGCCTTGCATCAAGCCCATGACCTCGAGGTTGCCACCGGATCGCGCGTGCATGGTCATTTTTATGAGAGCAGTAGCGCTTATTCGCACATGCTTGAAGTAGTCTGGTGTTTTCTTCCATGCCTTTTCGTTGTTTATGGCTTTCTGAGCAGCGGCGTCGAAGTTGTAGAGAGCGTCGCGTTTGGGATCGACTAGCTGGACATTGTTGTCCAACTCTGGCACATAGGTATGTTAGCTACAAAATTATCCACAGTTAAACAGGGAGCCATACCCCAGGCCTTCAGAGCAGATGCCTCCATCGTGACGACTCCGAATGTTTGATAAGGTGCGAAGGTAGAGTGTGAGACACAGCAAGTTGACGTTGGTTCCAGGCAGACAGGATGCCCCGCCTCTTATCGATAAGAGCTACGTGAAGGTACCTAAATATGTACATCGATATCCACGGAGGAGACCTACCTAGAGTCTTGAACAGTCTTCTTTCAAAAGTCTACTTAGTGAAGAGGCAATATGCATGTCTCTAATTTGTTACTCTACTCTCTGCTGTGCTTCATTGCTATCTTTTTTATGTTGCTTTTAGCGTATGTGCCTCGTCGAATCTTTGTCAGAGACGCAGTAGAGAGATGCAGCCACCTCATATAAATGGTACAAATAGACCAGGCATGTGGATTTTGAAAAAAAAAAAAAGCAAAGCAAAGCAAAGCGGAAAAGAAAACAAACCTTGCAGGAATTGCGAGTACATAGACTGCTACGGATAGTTCACTTCCATTGAGATTCATCGTTGCCCGACTCTTTTTGTGTTGCGACCTTGAAATTCCATGAGCATACAAGCTACTTGCTCGCAGGCGCAACAATAATAACGAAACGGAAAACAAAAGCGGACCTCAGTACCCATTTAAGAGCGGGCAGCTTTGGAGACACTGGTGTCATCCTGCTGAATGCATTCTATGGGTTCATCATTGGCGCGACTCTGTTCCGTGGTAACGTGTGATAAATAACTGCCCGCTCAGATGTGAGTGAAGGAGAAAAGGGAACCGATAAGAAGAATGTGAGGGGCTTGGTTAGTATATGTACACATAAAAAGTATATTTTCTAAGATGAAACTATACTGCGCCAGGCAGCAAAGCTCCCAAAAGCCTAAAAAGCAACGAGAGCTAATCCGTGGCACGGTATAGTTGGCATTGATATTCACTCGATATGATCTGTCACAGTAGGCCTTTCTGAAGCGACTTGCACGGGACGTGCAATGAATCAAGAAGGATGGGTTATCCTATTCTCCCTTCTCCATGGCTCCCCCCCTTTTCTCGCAGCATCTTTATATATTCCCTTTACTCTCTGGCTGTTCCATTGCGAACAGGTCTCGCTGCTGTAGACTGCCAATGAGCTTGAGAACTTCCACTCTTTCGGCTGGCCTTGCTATCTCGCTCACCGACTTCACGCAACGTCCCCGCTCCAGGTTTTCCGCTTTCGAGCGAATTTGTGAGCTGGTTTACGGTGTTTTAAACACTACACGGAACTACGTCTCTCAGTTTAAGGTGGGTGATGATGCAGACGATGATCATGCCGAGGGTTCAGAGCCCAACGATGAGATATTGCAAGCGATCGTGTCCTTCACTCAGCACAAGCTGACATCCCTATACCTCTCTTAGGAAACTCGACGGCATCAATATGGCCATTCAAGAGATTATCCAGGGAACTTGAAAGTATGTCCTTGCTTCTGCTGTTTTGATGACTCTTAACAGCTAATAGCATCACCATCGACTAGCATTCACGAGCATGAACTCAAAACCTGTCAGCATATTCGGGACTCGGGCAAGGCTTCTCTTGCACTCCTAGGTTAGTTGCTTCTTCAAACTCAGTGACTTTGTCCTGGTAGGCTAAAAAGCTCTTGTACGCAGTTGCTCTAACGACAGGCCGCTGCCAAAAAGGGAGAAAACTGGTTGATAGCCAAGATGTCTCGCCAGTAAGAGGTCTATCTAAGAATGCTTGAAGCCCAAGGGAAGGCGGGGAGAACATTGGCCAGATATCGAATGAAGGCAAAAGAAAGGCAACATAAGACATACTGCATCGAAGACACAGAAAGTCCTGTACCTCAGTTCCCAGTATAACAAACAGCCCACTGAGTGGACTGCCTGCTTGGGCATCTCTATCCTGCAGGTTGGATAGCTTCATTGCCATGGGTTCATCATCGGCGCGACTATACTTGTGTACAAAGGCTATGGCCGGACTTCCTGCAAAACCAGACCATGAAAGAGACAAACAAACAATCACGCGCTACATCTCAGTTCCCGTTATGGCAAACAGTTCGGTTGACTGCTTGGTTGGGCGATGCCATTTTGCGGACCAGATAGCTTCATTGCCATGGGTTCATCACAGGTGACTACTGCTTGTTTCAAATTTTTTTTGAATGGAAACCGTCCGCTCGGCTTCCACTGAGTAAGAGATAAAAGGAGAAATTACCATGTGAGCGAGGAGTGGGCCTTTATAAACGCTGTTGGAATTATGCTTTCTTTCACATCATATAAAGTTTGCTGAAAATTCGAAGAAATTGAAAGTATATTAGATATAAACTGACTTACTTATGATCTTTGATAAATGACAGGAAAGAAAAACATTGTAGAAGACAGATTTCCATGATGCCCAATTACAATACTTAAACAGCCCCGTTCAACGGAATAGAAGGATACAGAGGTCGCTGAATGCCCATACGGAACCGAGGAACACGATCCATTCGGTTCAAGGCAGTTGTGGGCATTCTGAGGACTGTTTCGCGATACATAGTCTGTGTCTCCCACTCATATGAACATCCGATAGCTCGCTGCATGCCTCCCTCGGAAGCGCAGAACATGAGAGTGACAGGTGGCCTGACAGCCTCGAACAAGGTCAACTCCATGTTGTACGTATCTACAAGAGTAAAAATCTGCTATTGTTAGTCGACAATCAAAACGCCACAGATAGGAAAGTGACTCACCCTCATGTCGCCTGGGAGAGCTTGCTTCGCTGCCTCAACCTTCATCCTCACCTCAGGATCCTTGTAAGGATCAACGCCCACGCGCTCGCCATTATCGTTAACGACACTTCGGCTGAGGGGGCTTCCATTGGTGCTCCAGGAGAAGCGACCAAAGTTACCTCCAAAGATGGACCTCTCAATAGTGGGGGCATTGAGATGTCCTTCAAAGCCAAACATCTCGGCTTGAGTGTCAGCAAACTTGCCACCGTAGATGACTCGAACCAGATTAGGTGTGATCAACCAGATCCAGATGAATAGGAGGAGGAAGATGACACCAGGGGCAATCATGGCAGTTCCAGAAGTAGCGCTGGCGCCAGTAGAATAACCATACATGCTGCTAGAGGAAGAGGAAGAGCTGTTAGCGGATGCACCACTTGCGATGAGTGCAATTGCAATGATGAAGAAAGCCCCGTTCCATTCAACTGCCAATGCTGCGAAGTATCTCTTCCAGGACGGTCCCGTAGACCAGTACACTGGGTAGAAAGTCTTCCAGCGGATGGAGATGCCCCAGGCACCATCGATGATGATGGTATCGTTGTCGGCGATACCAGCAACCTGACAGTAAGGAGTGATGTCCCAGAGAGATGACTCATAGGCATCCTCCATGTCGTACCATGGCTGATCCTTGTCTCGGGGGAGTGTGCAGATGTATCTCTCAAGAAGTCTGTCAGAGTCATTTGCCAAAGACAGTCTTGAGAATGCTTGGAAGGCAGTGTCGGTTCTGTCGACTTGAGGTCGAAGTCTCAAGAGACCCATGAGGGCATAAGCCTGGTCACCAGGGAGATACTCCGTAGTGTGACGGCTGTAAAGGCACTTGAGAGCCAAAACAGCTTGCTCCAGACGACTCAGGTTGATGGAGCCGAGATAATGATCGATGAGATGGCGAGCCATATCAGAGTCCATGTAAGTCCACACCATAGCAGCGAACTGGTTCTTGGCAACAACCAGGGGGGATTGGAGGTTTCCGTCACGGGTGTAAACCGAGATAGTTCGGCCTGGACTCAGGAGAACCTCGGGGAAAGTCCACATACGACTTCCCCACTCGCGAAGAAGAGACTCAGTATTGGCTTTGCCTGAATGTCCAGCCTTGGCACTCTTACCCCTACCAACAGCGATGACCATCCTGTCTGAACCGCGGAGAACATCTGATATGCGATAAACATCGGACTCAAGTTCATTCTCATCGCGCATGCAGCTACAAGCGATCCAGTAGGCAGGAAGTTTTGCAGCTCGACACGCAGTCTCAGCGATGTGATGAAGGGCCATCATATCCTGCTCAGAGCTATGGCTAAAATGCTCAGTAGAGTAGGCGACGAAGAGATAGGCAAGGTTTGTGTCTTGACCATCACTGTTCTCCCACTCGACAACACTGCGGACATCTACTCCTCTGTTCTCATCGTTGAATGGCTCACGAAGGAAGCAAAGATAGCGAGGTCGCAACATGCGATAGATCTGGTTGTTGCGAGCCATGAGGGATAGACCCTTGCGGTTCTCGAGCAAGTTGCTCCAGACCTTGGCATCACCGTGATACCTGTAAAGAACAGGGGCATAAGCGAGGTTTCGCTTGATGACATTAGGCTTGCCAGCCCAGAACTGCCGATATTAGTATACTTGCCATGATATTTCATCAACATGCAACTTACAACAAGAGCCATGGCGATAGCAGCCGGAAAAGTTCTCAACACCATGATGCCCCAATCTTCCCAACTCTTGGGATCGTAGCTAAAGTCAATGATCCATGTAGCAATGCGCACCTTCATCGGAGCGACCTTGCGAACATAGGTTCTCTTCCAAGTTGAAGTACCAGGACCTTCATAGATGGCATCAACACACGCAACATACATGTTACGAAGGTAGCCATCATTGTGATGCAAATACCGATCTGAACGAGGCTTGAAAGAGACACGACCCGCATAGTCTCTGTGCCTCAACTTAACCTCACTGCCCGTGTAAATGTAACCAGGCTTCTGGTACAATACGGGATTACGCCAGCGGTAGATGGAGCGTGAGTCAAAGAAGTGCTTGCTTCCTTTGAGCTTAACAGGAAACTCCTTTTCGGAAACCTGAAAGCAATGTCAGTCAACACTTTTGATAAGATTGGAGAGTATTCACTTCTTTCTCATTTGGACTGGTCGAATTCGTGAGAGGCGTGGTAGTTACGGGGACAATGGCACCTTTGTTCTGCTAAGAAATGTCCAATTTAGAGGCTAGAAACAAAAACAACCGCGGAAGAGCTTTACCATTGGCCCGTCCTGCTGACCACTGCTAGAACCCTGTTGATAAATGACACCTTGCTGGCCATTGTAGGCCTGCTATGGTTAGGTTAGTGCTTGCAATTGTTGAGGATATGTTAGTTACTAACCATAGATTGTTGTTGGTACTGCATTGTGTTGTGAGTCTGAGATTGCCCAAGAGGGATAGACTGTTGGTATCCTAGCGACCCAGGAGAAGCTGGATAGCTGTGGGACTGGGCCGAGAGTGGGCTTGTAGAAGGCGATACAGCTTGTTGATATGGATGAGTGTACGGCTGGTTCTGATAGGACTGTAAAGGATGAGAGACTGGGAGTGTGAATGGGATACATAGAGACTTACAACGACCGAGCTGCCTGGAGTATACGCACCACCGTGGGCTTGGTGCGGTACAGCAGGGGGTGGTGTCTGATTATACTTGGCCTTGTTAATACCAGTTATCTGCAGATGAAAGCGAAGCCGACTTACATTGCCAACAGAGTTGGGATCCCAGTGCCCCCCGTGTGCCTGTGACAGGTGTCAATGACTGAATGAAGTAAGGGGGAAGACGAGGGGGAAATACCATGATTCAAATATGCAGAGCTGTGGTGAAGAGAAACTGATAAAACGCGGGATGAAGAAAATAGAAAGGGTCAAAGTCCTTCAGACCGACAGTTGGTTCTTCTCAACGCTAATAAATCACAAGCAAGCCCTATGGAATATGTGACAAAGGAGCCGCAGCCTGACCAAAAGGAGCTGAACATCAAGCTGAATGTGTGCAACACCCCATCCATCCTAGGAGAACACCGGGACTAGACTACGATTTTCGACTATATCTCCTTACAGCGCGCTTGATAGTGCCGTTCCTTTTGCCACCGGAGACCTAGACCTTTCAGGAAGTGCAGAGCCCCTTCATTCCTGAGTCCAGAGCCTGCCTCAGGGAGAAGGAAAACTTCTTGACACTGAATGAGGGTACAAAAATAAACTGGTCTAAAGGCTTCCTAAGTTATACTAAACTTACCTAAGTCTTTTTATCACTTAGAAAATAGGTCCTAAGTATTCTTGAGTCCAGAGCCTGATACCACAAGGGGTGTGGACGTGTGTGACTGTTCTTGACCTCCTGCATACAGCCTCACAATATTGCAACGATGATAGGCCACTGGTGACAGGTTAAGAGACGGCATCTTCCGTGGAGTTGAGGCTCGAACGGCAAACTATTAGAAGTGGCTGAGTCTCGATATGTCACTCGCAGCCTCTGCAACTGTGATATTGGCCGCGGGGGGGCGGGTGATTAGGACTATTCAGCCATGGCGTTACCCGCGGCTTTGAGAGTATCACAACCCCTGACATATTGTCGCAAACGCAGTATCAGGATAGGACGCCTTGTAAGGTTTGGCGCCATGGAGAGGAGCCACAGGGGACCCCTTGAACAAAAGCGGCATGCTGGGCGAGTTGAAGATGTCTCACCAGGGATTGCCATTGGGCTGTCTTTCCAAGGATCTATTTATCTATCCGAAAACCTCTCCAGGATCACTAATATTCCGTTTGGTTGTGGAACGCACATGATCAGAAGTGCGGGAGTTGCAAACGATAGCGTTGAGGCCGTAGCGAATAGCAGCATTGATAGCATTGAGCCCCTGTCCAGCGAGACTTTCAGCCCTGGGGAACTAGACTGGTCTGAGAGTAACCCAACCCGGGAGGCCGGGAAGCTTGATAATCTAAACTAGATTATTTTTACGCGAGAGATGGACCAATGAGGTGTTGATCTTGTATCTAGAACTTGTTGCAGGCCCATTTCCGTTCAGAGACGGGGACATGGCGTTTTGGTGGTTGAAACAGGGCTTGGTCTAGACACATCTGGGGGCGGCAAGCTTGCGATATCCCTGAAATAGAAACGAATACATGAAATGATAATGCACAATCACGACGCCATGGTCCTAGATGAAAGGGTCAGGCGCCTGTGCTTAGGACGAGTAAAGAATACAATTGAGGCCCCCCAGTGTCAGAGACTGAGACTCTGGGGAGAATTCCTCCATCATAAGACAAGCAACGGAACAGTCCATTCACTCGGTCAAAGTGATACTGGGTCGTAACTTGCGAGATATTCACCATGTCCTGGACTCAGAGAGCTAATCCTTATGATGCCTTTGCTCAAGAGGCGACTCAAACGCCGCTCGCAGTCGCTTTTCCACAATGGATGCTGAACATCTGGGAAGTCACTCACGGTAAGTGACTGGCATCCTTCGTTTGAAATCTCTCGCTGATCATTTGTAGATCACCCAGAAGGCCGTTGGTACCTGGAGGCTAACGCTCGTTGTCTGCGGCAGAGGGCAAGCTTGAGGATTGTGTAAGTTTGTCTGGATACAGAACTGAATGAAGCCTTTTATTTTGCACCAGTTGAAAATGCAAAGACTGACAACTCCAGATTCTCACCTCTGGATCTTCCCCGTAGAGACGCCCTCTCCCAGTTCATCGAGCTCTTCAACATCCTCAACATCCCCAGCGACTTCACCAAAGAACGTCTCCAATCTGTCAGTCACAGCTTTGGACGCTCCACCGACGCTCATGGCTCCAGCTCCTGGTTCCACTTCCTTTGTAAGAACATCGACATTAAGCAAACTCCCGGAAATGCCCCTGAAATCGACAACCGTGCTGCTACAATGGGTTATCACATCTCTAACCTTCCGCAGGCGGACTATAGCTGGCATCGCGCGGGATTCTTTTTGAGAGTTGATAACAACGGATGTATCACACTTGTTTGCTTTGGAGTTATGCAGAAAGTGAGGGAGAGGATCAATGAGTTTGTTGCCGCGAAGGCGTGGCAGCATGTTGCGACTGATCCGTATATTCTGTTTGATCTTGTATTTGAAGCTCTGTACTTTGAGGTTGATAACACGGTTTGGAAGATGAACACCGTCTTTGGTCCTTTGGAACATGTAAGTCACCCTCTTCCAATACGTTACGCCTGACTAACTTATAGTTGTAGTTGATTCTTGAGTATGCCAATTCTAAGAATATCCGCAAGATGAGCTCCAAGGTCCCATTCTCTGCCATGCACAATTGCGCCAAGCACATCATCCACATTGCTGAGGCGATTGACTCCTGCATCATGCTTGTAGACGCAACTCTCCACAACGTCGGCAATCATCAACATCCAGAGCAGCCAACTCTTCGAGAACCAATCATCAAGCAGTTGCGTGAAACTCTACAGTATCGGCGGTCGCTGTTCATGTCTAGTCAACTCCGCCTCAGCAGTCTTCAGAAGCGCATCGACAACGCTATCACGCTATCGTTCAACCTAGTCACTCAGCAAGACTCAATGGTGATGATTCAGGACTCCAATTCCATGAAGGTAATCGCAGCTATCACTATGATCTTTTTGCCAACGACTGGTGTTGCTACTGTCGTTGGGTCCCAGCTTTTTACATCTGAGATCCTGAAAGATGGTACAACCTGGGATGTCAGACTTACGCCATTATTCTGGACTATGTGGTGGATTTCTATTCCTCTCACTGTCTTCGTAGTGCTGTTGGCTATCATATGGCACTGGTGGGTTCACACAGAATCTCCTACAGGAGAAGTTGTGCAGGTGGTTAAGAGGGCAGCGACGTTCAGTTCTTCTGGGACGAGAACACCGCCGAATGGCAATACTAAATGACACGAAGTTGCAGCAGGTCACTTGGATCTTCATTTTCTATCGTCTCGACTTTGCCAAAGTCTTTTGTTTTGATGGAAATGTATTGTCTAGCGCCAAAGCCATATGTATTTACTATGAATTGACATGTCCAGCTACATTGCTCTTGATCTCAGTGCTACAAAATAACAAAATTATATCCATGGCTGACTCGCAGTCATAATGATAGGCCCAACTTGTGGGAAGAAACTTGATGCTCCGTACAAGTCAATGTTGCATTTAGCACTGGAACACGGCAGGACCAGGGATCTTGTAGGTAGTGGCTGTTTTCTCTATTAGCAAGGCTCAAGTTTCAGCGCAGACGGGAGTATACTCACCCTGGTAAGGGTTGTAGGTAACACCAGGGTCGGTGCTGGCATATGCTCCGGGGAAAGCAACAAGGTTTGAAGGAGTTGTGCTACCGGAGCCGGAGACCTTGAGCTGATGGCAGCCAGGGTAGAACTGGGCTCCGGGATATCCTGTGGCGGAGTGAAGAGCAATGAGTTCATGGCGGACAAGGTAATAACCAGGCTTGATGCACGCAGGAATGGTGTAGTTGACACCCGAGTTACCAGACTTCATCAAAGGGCTCTGGTATGACAGCGTCAGCAATCTTATAACCTCGTATAATGAGGACTTATACTCACGGTAGCCCAGTTGCTGCTAGTTCCATCACGTCCAGCCTCCTGAATCTTGAACCAAACCTTCTGGGTCCCAGGCTCCCAAGTATCACAGCCTGAATCGGGGCAACGGGCCATGTAAGTAATGACGGGTCCAACATGAGATTCAGGCCAGAGAGTCCACTTCAGGTTGACAGTTGACCCAGCATTAGCATCGGCATGAAGAGCAGCGGGTGAGCTTCCCTTGATACCACCAGCAGTGTAGCCGTTGCACTGCATATCGATGGATGTGACATCCTCAACAGGTCCGTTGCCTGGAATTGGGCGGGAGATACGCTTGGGAACAGGGTTCATGTAAGGATCAGTGTAAGGGTTGTAGAACTGGTAGGTCTTTCCCCCAATAATTCCAGTTTCCACGTACCCGTGGGCAGCAGCCAGGCCAGCCGTGGCAAGAAGAGAGTAGAGGAAGTGCATGATGAATGTCTTTCAAGCTATGGGGATATGGATATTCTTCAAGCCATATGGGGATATGAATATCTTTCAAGCTATATGGGGATAGGAAAGGAGATCCAAAGTCCAGGGTTGAGAAGCTTGACGATCACATCATATCGTGAAAGACTGCCATCTTATATAACGATGAGGACGACGTTGAATAGACACTAACTGACAAGGGCCGGTAGCATGAAGATGAAACAGCCCCGAGTATTTCCACCATTCAAACAAATGTTTTTCAATACTTTAACTTTGGGAAATGTCATTATCTAAACAAAAGCCAGGGTGAATTCCCCAATTGGGGTGTGAAAGCTCGGAGCTTCAATGATCATCCCAATCAAGCATCATACCTTATTTGTACCCCGGGACCAAAATGACATCCATCGGCTTACATTTAGCTAAACTAGAATAGTCCAGGATGTTATTCTAATATAACGGGTTTTCTCATCGTAATCTGTCGAGGGAGATATTGAACTCGAGATGATTGTACACACCAGCATGGAGACCACGTGATATCAGAATGTCTTGTGGGCAATCACTGCATTAAAACACCAAATAGACAACATCACCATCACCATCGAAACCCTGCCTATAAATTCGTCCTTAAGCCTGCCAGATACTGTATCAGAATCTAATCGATGGGTTCTGAGCAACCATGCGCTTACCGCTAGAGGTCATGGGACTCATTGCCGAACATGCGGCTCAGCACATCATAAATGCATCCCCATTCATTCAGTCCACGAATCAAGAAGAGGTAACAAAGGCGCAAGAACACCACCGTGACCTATTAAACCTAGTAGTTTCATGCAAGGCCTTCTACAATCATAGTCGACACCTCCTCTACACCTGTCTTATCCTGGAGAATGCTACCGATATAGTCGCAGCTCTGGCCAATATTGTTAAACACCCACAAATCGGACCGTCTATCCGTCATATAAGGTGCTGCACGGAGCTTCATTCCGAAAGAGAGCGGGACAAGGCTTTAGAGTATTGGCTATTGAACCACTCACAGGATGCGGCACTGCTCCAAGACACCCTCAAGGCAGAAGGTTTACGTCCTCCTTGGTGGAATGAAACAGATATTCCTTGGACATGCTGGGAGGGATTTATATACGATGACTGTACAGAAGTTGCACTCTTAGCCCTTCTGTATATGGTAACGGAGCTAGAGACGCTTTCGTTCCAGCAGCTTGATGCAGACCTCATTACAGATTGGGAACAAGTGCGAGATCTACGAGCAGCTTTCGCGCAAGCTCGGCCTGAATCACACCCCTTCTTGGGTTCGTTACGGAGTCTTCGCTTTGGTAGTGGGACCTTGGGTGGAATGGAGAACTTTCTTTCAAATCAACTACATGAAAATCTAGAAGTACTGGTCCTTGATGGTATAGGTATTGAGGGCTTCAGCCGGTGGTCCAGATACTTTGAGTTCAGCGGTATTCATCTGAAGGAGCTTTACTTGGGAACAAAAAGTACATCTCCCAAAGCTGTCATTGATCCTCTTCTTGCTCGAAGAGAATGGGCCAATGGCAGGTGGGTTACTCCAGGACCCAAAGAGCTGGAAACCCAGTCTGAGGTGTGTTTGGGAGGTGAAGAAGCATGGATGCTCTCAGTTCCGGAAGCCAGGGATACTATGGATTGCCTCAAAGACTTCAGGAATCTCAGGGTGTTGGATGTTGTTTTTGACAGGCCTCCTGATTGGCCATCTAGGCCGTTGATTGCACTCAAGAACATTGCTTCAGCGTCCCTGGAGGTTTTTAGAGTCCAAGGATACCCATTTAGAGTTGTTCCAGGAGACTTTGGAGCATGTAACACTGAGTATGAACGGGCTTTTATTCCGAGGTTTGATACGGTCGAGTAGGTTGGAGGTTATATTATCTAGCTCAGCACTTTTTCTCCAACTAAGGGGCATCAATAGCTTTTCTTCTTATAGAAGGCCATTGTCCTCCGGTTACTTTTAGAGAGATATCTTGACCGAACATATGGCAGCCATTGCCATGTTACCGTGTCCCTGCTGGATGTCCTACTTCTTGTCTAATTGTCTAAAACTTGGGATAAACGCTACCTAGTCGCAGTTCTTTTGGCCTCCTTTGTTAACGATACTTACTCTACTGAGGTTCATAACTTGATGTCAGTCACATATGCCATATTTACAATGAACATGCCGGATTTTATCAACCTTTCTTAAAACCCACAACGTTCCCACTCAGATTCCACTTCGACATTCTAGTATGATCAAAATCCCCTCTAAACACTCTCCTTAGAACTTCAAAAGTTCTTGCAAGCAACTTTCAGCTTTCAGCCACCTCGTCTACACCCAAAAGACGATAAGGTCTCCCATCTTCCAAGATGTCACCGGGCTTCTTGAACCAGAAGCAAAAGGGTCAAAAACATACAACAGCGGGGATTCGCTGGTCGTCACCGACCCAACTACTAATCCGCCCCTTATCAGCTTATCTATGGGAGAGCGGACGGGATCCCGAGTTCTCTGATAGGTATGGTCGTATGTGAAAGATTGTGGTGTTGAGAAGTCTCAAGAACAAAACAACACGAGCACACAACACTGATGCTAAGTGAGTACATCAACAAATGTGTTATGGGTTTATCAGTCCTATATCAAAACATATTACGAACCTTGAAGCTTCTTCCGACTGAATGGACTGTTCAGAAATGTCTACGGTGTTGTTGGTGATGTCTTTGACCTTGCGATACACTGCTGTCATATCAGTGGATCATATGCGATTTGAACCCCTCTTGAAGAGATTCAAAGCCATACATATTCAGGAAGTTCTAAATACTCATCATCTAGTTTCTCTATCGGCTATTCAATTTGTATAGTGTCTAGGTTCATGATAATGAGCTTGGTACCTATCGAAATGCTTGAAGAGTGTTTGTCATCAACGTCCAGATCACCGGTGAAGACAACAAGACGATTGAGTCAGTTCTTATTGCGAGCAATCTCTCTGAATTTCCGAAGCAGAGCCAGTGTAGGTAATCAGGTGTATTCTCAGAATCGTTGGAGAGAATTAGATCTTTACGCTTGTTTCGCGTATTGCTTCTGACAAGGTATGTTCAAAGCCGTAACACCGAGCCTAAAACGGACCCAGGATTGATCTGTATTATAACACCTTTGTAACTGGACCTATGACACAGGCGGTTTGGTAAACTCAAGAAGATTGACATACGTCTCTTCCCAGGCTGGGTACGAGAACCAAGTTACAACTCGACAATGCAAATGGATGAAAGATTGGAAGATACAGAAAATAGGACTACCCTGTGGTGATTCCAGAAATCAGTGTGGTCTCACTTTCACGGCGGCAATTGTCTCGCGCCCTCCGTCCTGTGGTCACTATGGAGTGTCTTTCAACTCTGTGCGACAAACAACGTCGCTGGTTTTAACACACAAGACTCAACCATAACAATGATCATTGCATCACTTCAAAAATATGCCGACTCCAATAAATTCGTAAAATCTAAGTAATAGCGTACAATTACCCTGTCAATGATGATAATTATACCGCTCGATGACGGAGTCCGGCAAAGTCACACGCCTTTATGATGTATGGGTCGGACTCGATGCTAATTACCCTGTATGAAAGAAACGATCGTGAGAAAAGGAAGGATGGGATAGCTTGGATCTTTGAGGTAACGTGTAAAGAACAATTTTGCAACGCCTGAGCTTGTGTTCGAGTTTGTCATATGACGTTCATTTTTACTGGTGTCACCTAGCTTAAAAGTTGTTGTATCAACTATCAAAAATATATTGTAACCATGGGTGCAAGGCTTTAACTATCCTGTGTCCTGACATGTCGCAGCCTTTGGAAGTAATTTGAATAGTTTGTACGACACCTTGAACCTTGGTATTGAACTCATTTGCTCCCTCAGACGAGATACCCTAGACCGTTGGAAGCGGTACTCGCCAGGATCTGACAGAAACCCGAAACAGAAGCAACCCTTCTGGAAGAATGCGACGGTTACGGGCCAAGATGCAGCTTTTTATTCTTTAGGCATCCAAATGTTACCAATCTGTTCCAATACTGACAAGGCCTCCCACCCTCGTCGAGTCGAGTGTAACCATACGTAGTATCAACTGAGATTCAAGATCACGCCACTTTGAAATCAAGCTTGGCCGGCCCATGCCCTTGGAACAATGCGTGCACTCAAACATGTAACATAAAACATGAGATATCAGTTTATATCTCATGCTTGATAGCTTGGCGAGCAGCTTGAATTTGGTGTCACGCACGGTATTGCCGACAGCTCATCAATATCGGGGAGATCATCAATCTTTTGTTTGTTTAGGTCTCAATTGTTTTGAATTGAGTTCGACACGAAACATGGATTTGAGTAACCTTAAAAGTCATGCAGACTTCCAGTGAAGAGCCTAATGGGTATTCTCAATCATCGTGATGCATTATGGATTTTTGGGTATGGATGCATGCGATAATGCCGCGGCCTTTCCTAGAATAACTTGCTCACCAGGACAATCTGAATGAAGCATCATAGGTCAATAATAACGGGCCTCACATCCAATGCATCCATGATTTGATGTCGACTGTCAATGTTGATCGAAACGTGCTGATAAGGATGTCTCGGATGCTGTCTTGGTGCTGTTTGGCCGTCCCATAAAGATCAGAATCAGAATTTCCTTTCAACATGGCACTTTTGTTTTCAGCACTCGCCGTTTGATGCACCTCGATCGCAGATGAGGCCCGATCAAGTCATGCAATCTCGTTCTTCTTTCTCTTCTCTCTTCTAGGTGATGCCGCTTGGCCATCGTCATGAAGTAGCGGCTAACAGTGGGCTGGCCAACACAATACCTGCACGCTGAACTGCAAGCGGTAACCCAGGAAACTAGTGGAAGTACGTATTTGTTTGACGGAATAAACACCAAAATTATTGGCGATCTGGCGCGGAACATCGCAGGTTGGGGTTAAGCACGGAGGCTGGCGGGCATCAGCCAGTCGAGCGGACTGCAGATCACTGACAGGACAGTAGAGGGCATGAGAGGACACTAGAGGAGAGACCAGAGCGAAGAGAGGAGCGGCGGACGCTGTGCAGCCCAATCCCAAACCTGACAGGTCGTCCAAGGGTCATCTCGTAACTAGTCCCGTGACGAAAACTGACAACGGCTGACTGAAACATGGGCTTCGCGGAAGGCATCGCTAGGCATCCGAACGATGTATTTAGTCTGGTGAGTTTAGGCTGCTCACAAGTTGCGTAGATGAGTACGCGAGACAGGCCAGCCTCAACACGGCACCCTGGGCTGAATTGCCTATCCAGGAGCAAACGCGAAGAAGCTCAGCAGTTTGAGTTTCATGGCTGAAATCTCGATCTGAGCATCATGAATAAAATCTAGATTGCTAGGCAGGACTGTCGCAGTAGCTGGCACACAAACATGCAGTACCCCACAACTCTGCAGCACTGCAAAGATGACCAAGAAAGATAGATAACAAGCCAGCGCAACCCCAGATTCACATTCAAATGAACAAAATTACCAACAGTAACAATTTGTCCCTCAGACCCTGCAGAGTGTGGGGGAACAGACCCCGCGTTTTTGGCAAACCAGTGGATGACGGGGAGCATGTCAAAAGCCAAGCACGAATAGGGAGACAGCGATAAGAAAGACACCCAGCGAACTGAGATGGGACTGAGAGCACGAGGGAAGTTCTGGGAGGGGGGGTATTAGAGTTTCGGCCCATGACCAAAACGAGTCGAGAACCACTTCAGCTGTGACAGCTCAATCCTGTTCTCGTGACTCGGCTGGGGCAAGATAGAGAAGAGGTTGCCAGTGATGTCACGGCGACCAAGGCCAGAGAAAACGGGAACCAAGGAAAAAAAGATAAACAATTTTCAGAACATTGATTATACCAAGGACGCGCAGGGAGAGGACTCCGATCAGCGGTGCGAAAAACAGGAGTGTGGTGCTCTCTCTCCTCTAGGAATGAACACCTGGCGATCAACAATGGACTCTTCTCTGGCTGAGCACTGAGCTTAAGAGAAGGGCTGGGGTTGTGTTCACGTTACTGTGCGTCACCACTAATCTTCACCCTCCCACCACCTGAAGAACACTGGAATTCAATCACGGGCAGTAGACTGGCCAGGCTCAAAAGGGGAGAGCTGACCCATCAGCACCAACGGCATGGCGTCACTCAAGAAAGCGAATCAATGTCTTGCACAAAAGGTCGTCATTCGTGCATCAAGACCCTGTAGACAATGACAGCAAGAGGGTTTTGAGCCCCCCTGACTTTTGTTTCTTGTACAGCGTGATGTTCATCCCACAAAAAGTCAACCGCAAGAATGTCGTTTTGTACACGTACTCATAACAATGCAACAAATGAAAAGTATAAGGAATGGCTGGTTCAGGGAGGTGCTTACAACAAGCTGGGCTTGATTGATAGTGCAACCGCCGGACGCGGGTGGAAATCACGCGGGAACGAGGAATGGGAAAGTATAGATAAGAGATTCCCGCCCCGAGGCTCCGGTCTTGCTTTTCGGGCGAGGTCCGGAGTAACCGATGAAAGACCTCCGGTTCGGCCCTCTCTTCTCTCCACTGACTCGTGAGTCGCCACGTTGAGGGCTCTCCAAGTGCCGGACGAGTAAGCTGTAGTATCAGAAGTCGTGGCGATAATTAGAGTAAAATTATATAGATATTTATCTCGTTCCCGTCAGCAATACCGACCATTCCGATCGGATAGAGCACGATAGATTGCTATCACAACTCTCACTGGTGGCTGGCTCGGTGAGGTGTCTTATCAGCTCGGGCACGCGATAAAGTTCCGAAACGTGACCCCCAACTTGCACTAGGGAATCATCAAGTACCTGCTACCTTTAGTAGGAATCGTAGGCAGCTAGATTCAAATAGTCCTCGTATCTCGCCCATCAGTTGTGCTCCAGATACTGGCACGTATCTATCATATCATAGGCAGGTGAAGTTGCTGGGTTCTGAGTGGAACAAATCTAAACGGCTCGTTATCTGTTGCGCCAGCTGGCTCCTCTCTATTTGTCCTGTCCTTTCAAAAGCTCTGGTCAGCCCACTGTCACATTGATGAATTGTGCAGCTCATCAAATCCCTTTGAGATCCTTGCAT
Source organism: Fusarium sp. NRRL 25184 (assembly GCA_013755755.1). NCBI lineage: Eukaryota > Fungi > Ascomycota > Sordariomycetes > Hypocreales > Nectriaceae > Fusarium > Fusarium sp. NRRL 25184. Next base: position 111,592 of record JABSSZ010000470.1, on the reverse strand, counting down.
GCGATATTGCTCGACTGGACAACCAGCCTGACCAATTCTCACCCATTCCCCTTCCGTGTGGCCGATAAAAGCGTGAGCAAGGCTTTGACACGGTTACTGACTGCTACAAGGGCTGTGCTCTTCGTTGGCGCTTCGAGCGGACCTTGGACCCCGAAACACAAGCTTCCTTGTGACTCGCCAGTTTGACCAATATTTGCGGTTTGGCTTATGAACTGTCGAGCTCAATCTCAGACAATTGCTTGGCACGCTGCCCTGCCCAAGGTCCCATTATTCCAGTCTGAACACGCCCCTCCCGTGTCCTCGTGGCCATGCGTCGGTGTTGAATAAATACTTCCATTGTTGTCGTTATCACGCACCAGAGGACAAAAAAGACCAGATCTTTTGCGAACCACAACCTCGTGTTTCTTCTGCCTGGACGGCAGTTCTGTGTTATTGAAACAATATTGGAAGCCGATATGGACAGCATGCAAGCTTCTCCGCAGCCCTAAGATCAGCAACCTTGTCTAATCTGATTTGTCAATAAGAGGCCCCTGCGGCATATGGATGAAGACACACGAGCATTACACGACAGCAACAAAACCCATTCAGCGCTGCAAGGCACGACACGACCCGTTGTCCGCGGTAGCGTAATCCAAACGGCTCGTTCTTTTAACAAGCTTCAATTCGAGGAGCCACTTGGCCATCAAAGACGTGATTCGTTCTTCACCTGAGCTCTAGGGCTCTAACGAATTCGCAAGCGTCACCCTTGATCGACGAACCAATCCTGAGCTTCGTGTTTACGTTACTGAAACTGCTCGTTACTGTGCACACAGTTCGCTGGGGACAAGACGGACACGCGGTCATCCCCGGACTGATCTTCCTTGCTTTGCTTTGCTTCACTTCTGGCGCTCCGGTTTCGCGCTGCGGATCTCATATCCGGCACTGGCTGGGTTTGGAATCGAAGCTTGTTGAGCCTAGGCAGGGTTACACAGCTTGATTCGAGAAAAAGGGTCCTTTTAGGGAGGAAACATCATTAAAAGTCAGGTCAATCAAGATCAGGGGACTGATCGACAAACGAGGGAGGGCCTCAATTGGAGAAAAAGAAAGTAAAATAAGTGAGACCTGTGACAAAGACAATTCAGGGCCCAGCAGACAAAAAAAGAAGTTCGGGGAACCTTTCAAATTTGACCGCAAAAAGCTGAGGCGTGGAAGCTGACTGCCGTTGCAGCAAGGCCCACAGGGCAGTTTTGAAGAGGTGAGGACCCCCCGGACGCAAGAAGACTTCTGACGTTAAATCAGGTTGCTAAAAATATTTAGTCTAAGATCCTCCTAAACTACGCTAGGTTTGCCTAAGGCTTTTTGTCACTTAGGGTAGAGGTCCTTGCATCCCCTTGAGACCTTCTGGCTCCTGCCAAAACCTAGAGAGCCACCAAGAAGACCCACTCCGCTCCGCTGTTGCCAGATTGATTGCAGCGCCTGCCACTGTCCAATTCCCACTGTCCACTTCTGCCAGCACACCAAACCCCCTGGCTCTTAGCCCCGAAGGCAGGATCAAAGGTACCGACCCCAAGTCTCACCCTGTCGTGTCGCACTTGCCCTGTCTTGGATCCCGGAATTCGGACTGGGGGGTGGCCACTGCAGACAGGATGATGACTCCACGCTCTTTCATGCTGGCGCAGTGTGAGAGGGAGAGCCACCATCAGCGCCCTCCTTCCCCTTGTACTACCGGTGCTAGTCATCATAATGCTTTATCTATTCCGACTCCCTCTTTATCTCCTACCTTCACTCCCATTCCCACACGTTTATTCTCCTCCTCGCCCTCACCTTTATCTTCTTCTGTTCTCTTAGATACTTCCTCTCCTCATCACCAAATATCAACACCGATAAACAGTGTACATTATCCATATCAGCCATCACCAACATACAACACCAAGTTGGCGACTTCAACAACAACGACTTCGAAGTCGACCACATTCTCACTTCCGCGCTGGTCGCCAAAGTATGACGATAGCAATAAGCACATTACAGTCACCATATCTCCAGCTCAACCGAACTCCAATGCAACAATGGTTAAACGCAAGGATTGGCAGGAGACTTCAAGTCTTGCCCCTTCGAGCCCACCAAAAACAACTGTTAGTCTGACGATGAGATCAACGACACCAACAAGTCCTGTCAAGATTCCTACTACCAATAACCGATATGGCGCCCATCCTCAAAAGCGTCACTCATCACAGAGGAAACGAAGCAGTGACTCACGATCTTCGGATAAGCTTTCACCGTCTCTCGTCGCACTCCTGGCCGTGACAGATATTCCTCGACATAAGCAGCTTCAAAGGCGCCGCCGCCGTTCTGAGAAGACCCTGACAGTGCAGGAGGTTATTGAGTGTCAGCATACTTCGGAAAAGGAACTGAGCTGGACATTCAGTAGCCCTCTGGATATGCTTCTCTCTCCACCTCAGGAAGTTGCCGACGATGATGACAGTGTGAGCGACTGCAACATCGGCTCTAGCATGTCAACAAGAACTTACTCCATTGATTCCATCCCATCTCTGGACGAATCATTCTCTAGCGAGTGCCTCTCATCTCTCGGGAGCCCAAGGACACCTAGTCCATGCTCTCGCAGGACTAACTTGACTCCTATGCGAAAGTCGCTAGAGCCTGTTATCTCTCCACCTGGTTCCGTTGACGAACATCCACTGGCCGGAGATGATTTTGACGTCGATGAGCTGGACTTCAGCACTCTCAGCCAGCCCGAGGAGGCTCAGCCCAAGTCTCAGTTCCTGGAGCCTTTCAAGCCCTTGAGGTCTGTCTTCAAGTCAAATCTTACCGCTTCACTCCGAGCCCTTCGATCAGCAGCCCGATCCTTCTCGGTTCTAAACCTTCCTTCTATCCCACCGGATGATTACTTGACTCGATCTATCCTCACCATCGATCCCAATGTTCCCTATGCTGATGAGCGTCGGCCACCCGTTTCCGAGGAAATGCCTTCCGCAGCAGTTCGCCGTTACCTTAACCCCACCACCAACGCAAGAATCGAACCGCCAACCAAGACCGTTTTTGCCGGAACTTTTGCTGCATCGATTCAGATGCGAACTTACAAGATCCAGCGTTCCCGAACAGCCCCGGGCTCTACCCGAAACTCTTATCCATCAACGTCGCTCCAGTCGCAGCCTGCCCCTGTCCCTCAGCAGCCACAGCCGCAGGTCCCCACTCAATCGGTCCCAGGCATGCGACAGCGGGAAATGCGTGAGAACTCCGACTTCATCCGTATCGCTGTCATGGAAATGGCGATGCGCAAGCGTGGGAAGCTCGACGACCAGCGACCGGGCCGAGCTCGTTTCGCACTTCCTGCACGACAAACCTCAACGAAGCCCTACGAGATGGGAGCAAACGGTGTTCCGGCTCGCTGGATTCCTATCACAGCCTAGGTTTCCATTGCTGTGCCGTAACCAGAATCGACACCACAAATCAAAAGGCTTGAATTTCTCGATTTACGACATGCAACACGTCATGTACCTGGCCATGGTTTCTTTGCATTGCAACGAGACCGATTCGGGCAGGACAATCCACGGAGGTGCAGCCGACATGGGACCCACTTCGTGGACTCATTATGGAGTGCCTGACGTTTACCATGCCATTGGATGCGATGATGCAAATTTTTTGCCCCCCATCTCAATGGAAGGGTTTTAGAAGCATGTCCACGAGCCATGGTCCCACCACCCGACGCTAGGCCCCGGAGGAAGGGCAACACGACTTTCGACGGAACTAGAGGAAAGCGATTGACCTGGTTCTGACTCGGGAAAACCGGGTCGAAAATTAGCAACACTCAAGGGGATTGGCCACCGAACACGAACCCGAAACAATTTGGGCCTCGGCACTCAAGGTCATTTCACCATCAGGGCATCGGCCAAACACACCATGACAACCAATCACAATTTCCATTAGACATGGGAATACTTCATCATTCTAGAAAGCGAGTGGCATTTTCAGGAGTTTCCCGTTATTACACGTTATTTCATTTACTTATTCCCCTTTCTTATCACCGCGAGGTGGAGAAAAAGCGCACAATCACCAGATTACCAGGAACTTATTTGTTTCTTGTACATTGACCAAAATTTCTCATATTTCCTTTTTCAAACAGGCCCTTTCGGCATTTGACCCCCGCCCAAGCGGGATCGGATGCAACTGAACAAAATCCCGCTCATGGCTGGGCTTATGGAGAGCCTTGCGACGCGGTCGGAGAAGACTCGGACAAAGAGGGAGTCATCGCATTTCTTGAGAGGAGTTGGCATTTAGGACCGCAGGAACAGAGCATTGAGTCCGGCGAATTGGGAGATCATATCTTTTTTCTGAGCAGGACTGTCACCAGTACATGCATATCACATTCATAGTGCAATCGTCTTTTGAGGCGAGGAGAGGCATAGGCGCAAGCGGCAAGGCACGGCAAGGAAGACATTGAGCGGTGTATTTACCTGGATATCCATTTGTTAACATTTACATATTTTTATCAAGATATTACTTTATTTTCGTGTTTCGCAACCCGCTGCGAATATCCTCTTACATTGGACCCCTCGGCTATTTCTAGCCCGACTTTTTGGTAGCCATTCAATTCGTGGACCTCGCCAAAAGCGGCAAAGCGACATTTGGGCTGGGCAATGCACGAATGCCCAACCAACCACCTCATCAAAAAAGTAATATTGCACTGGACAGACTGACTATGTACCTGCACGTTGGCGCTGTTGTCTCAGTCACCGATTGTTGAGATTGCGTGGTCAACGGTTACTGGATCTCACGACAAGCCTTGCTGGCAATCTCGGCTAGCAAGCTTATTTCACTCCGTCAGTCTATCTGCTCGGTTATGGACCTTCTCTTTATGTTTCTCATCCGGGCAAAACTGGAGCGATGATGCCAGCAATAGTGACAGGAGTTCCTCAGATGTGGGACAAAGAACAAAAGAACTTCGAGAAGACCCTTTCCTTCTTGTTGTGGGGGTAAAAGCCACATTGGATTAAGTCAGACGCTAGTCAGGGGTTGGTAAAGGGCAGGGCTATAAGCGCTTTAATTGTCGATGTTTTGACCACGGGAAAATTCGACAACTCCCCGCTTGCGATAAGGGAAATAACGCCAAAAAGGCAAGATTTTCAACAGGGTTCTCTTTGCTGCACTGTACTTTGTTGTGCAGTAGCCGGCTCCATAATGCCCTCAGGGCCCCAAGGGGCGTGTAGCGGAGACAAATCTCCTATGCCCAGGAAGGAAAATGTCCTAGACCGCTTATTACAACATGTTGTTTACTATCTCGTAACTGCAGAGCATATGAAGCCATTTAACCAGGCGGTGTATCAATTCCTATTCTGTGGGGAGGCTTCTGTTTATCATTCGGATATGTCTACCGAGCTGACCACGATAGGGCATGGTGAGCCCTGATGACGATGGGCAGGGTTAGTTCATCCAAGACCACGAGAATCCGACATGTCAACCTGCCTATGTTGGACATATGTCCTCATCTACGAGTATAGGGAGTATCCTGGATATGAAAACGCGAGCATGTGTTCTTTTGTAGGATGCTTGGCATGATAGTCGGGGGACTAGCCACGACGAGAAGGAGGCAAGACTTTCTGTAACAAGGGCAAAAGGTCCTACGATAGATACTCTCACATAAGTGCCTAAAGATACGAAATACCCTGACCATGATTTTTTTTACTATGGAGGAGTTATAGGTAGGTGAATGATAGTGATATTTGCATGTGCACAGCATGTAAGTGCGATTAGTAGCTTGACACTTGGTCCTGATATGACGGTACATGGTTTGATGTGGGTGTAGTACTATAAGCAAGAAATTTACGGATGATTCGTTCATTCGAACGAGTATGTTTAGTACATGGCCAGGGCCAAGGTCGTGCCGAGGCGATGAAATGGAAGACAGTGAACCGAAGGCTAGTGGCTACAATAACAACTGCTAATGCTAACTGTATGGATTATCTTCAAACACTGAAGGAGCCATACTCCGGGACAAATGATTCCTCAAGATATAACGTGAGACTGTGGTCAAATCAGAAGCATGTCTCCATGCAACAGTTTGTAGTCCAAGTTGCTGTCTGTCTGGAATAACGCACATTGAGATCGTCGTGCCCACTCACCTAAAGAGATACCAAAGAAGTATGAGTGAATTGAGGGCCCTTCTGTTGAGTTGGGGATCGTAATGGGCTAATCTCAATATTGACTTGTGTCAATTCAAGCTTTGTATATTGCGAGTGGTTGCCAAATGGTCCGACATGATGAACACTCAGAGTGTAATTCTTGTTGACCCAACTTGATTGTAGAAGGACCTTGATATCATTCTAGCAAGAGTTCCTAGTAGAGTAATTTATTAACAATGCGCCGACTATTTGGTGACATCGACGTTGAGCTGGGGAACTCCATGTAGGCTTTGTTCAACCACTGTCTCTGGGCAAGTTACGTTCACATTGAAAGCTTTATTATCATATAAACCAAGCAATCTATGAAGAAACATCGACATCGGAGGATAGAATTGGACTCTTGTCTTGAAATCAGCCTGATGGTGCTTCAGAACCTGATGGGACTACCCTCGTCAACGTCTGAATCTAAATGAATCTTGATATCTGGAGAATCGACTCAATGTAATTGTATCTCCCGTCGTATTATAGAGTCCTATGATGGTGAGCATAAATACGCCCTGAATCATAACGGTCTTTCGTTCTGTAGTGATCACACTAGGACCATATCATCACCAGCATGGACGTCACATGTTGTCAATACGCCTAAGGAAAGGGACGAGTGTGTGATTGATACAGGTAGAACAAAGAAATTTGAAAATTATGAGAGTGACTAGTAACAGGCAATGAAGGCCTGACATCTGTGCCCAAGATCATGGTGCACATACTGATTACGTGCCATGACCCTGTATAATAAGATTTGAAGGCTTTGCCAAGTCACTGGCGAATGATTAGAGACTATTGTATTTAGAATAGTCTATAATAAATTGTCTGGTGGGATCAAGTCGACTTTACGCAGTTCCACGTTTGAGGGGACAGACCGTATCTCATACGAATGAGGCCCGAGCCCCTGACTAACGACGGGCAGTAGAGAGATGGTCTACGGGATTATATTAGACAGACTGCTAAGAGAGGGTGATGCCCTAACTTGGTGGTAGGGTGTGGTCTGAAATGAATGCGCGGTGTCGGATGTTCGCCCTGTCAAAGGTCCAAGCCCCTGAAACAGACCGTTCTCAGCAAGCAAACCCGGTAAGGGGGGCAACGAGTAACTGCAGCATATACTAAGAAGGCATAATCAGTGGCTTTGGCAGTTTGATTATGGTATTAGGAATTGTGTTCTTCTCTCGAGTTGTGCCAGAAAACTAGGTAGCTGCATGCAGTGCGTAAGATAACTTGACTGAACAATCACGTAGTGGAACCATGGCGAACGCCAAATGAACATCATTAAAATCATTATTATGAATATGCTAACCAGCCATGCCAATTTGTCAATCGCTCTGCCCTCGTCATGGACAGATACGCACTATCCTCAAGCCTATCCTGAAGCTCTTTGAACTTTGGCGTGGGTGCTTTTCTCTCAAATAAGATATCCAATTCAAGGTACGTCAAGTTCCTCGTCTCGGGTAATCTGATATAACACCATATCAGACAGACAAAACTAGTTCCTGCGTAGAGGAAACATGATGCCCCGCCAATGTTCCAAGCAGATGGGTTGAGCATCTTGGGCATGATGATGTTGTTGAATATTAAACAGAGGTTATATGTAACTCGTGCGAGAGCAACGGTTTTAACCCGCAGTCGGGTAGAAGGTATTTCGGCAACAACGATATAACACACGGGGCCGATAGTCATGTCATAAATAAAAGTCATGGCGATGATCAAACCGCCCAAAGTCCAGTTCGCACCAGTGCGATCGCTCAGCACAACCCATACCACGCCGCCAGCGGTCAACAAGCAAATGGGTGCGAGCAATCCGTATATGTATAGTTTCCGACGACCCACGAAGGGGAGCAGGATCCAGGCAATGATACCGCCAAGGATGCCAACACCGTAGCAGGCGGTTGAGAGGTTGAAGGATATGGAGGCGCTGAAACCAGCCTGTTCGAAGAAATAAGGTGCATAAGATGTGAGTGACCAGCCGCTAAATGCTTGGCAGACCCAGGCAATACATGAAATCTCTGTTCGTCGGCGATTGACTCCTTTGAAGAGATCTCGATAGCTGGCTCCTCCGTAGTTAGAGTCCTTTTCCATCTTGTTGGTGTGCTTCATTAGTGAGATAGTATCCTCTATGTCGGTACTATTCTTATTAGTGAGACGAGTTAGAGATCTTCTGGCCTCATCTGTTCGTTCATGGCGAATAAGCCACCCTGTTCGACATGTTAGTTGGATTTCGTTGAGATTGGGTGAATGATCTTACAAGGGCTGTCGGGCGCGAACCACACGCCGAACAACAACGGTATCGCCCATGCCCATTGAAGCGCAAAGGGAAGTCTATAAGACCATTGAGAAGTTTCATGAACGAGAGACCGGAGGATTCCGGTGCCGATGACTTGTCCGACCAGCCAGCACATGTTGATGCTGCTGAGGACAAACGGCCGCAAAGCATTTGGCACGACTTCAGCTGAATAAGTTGCAGCAAGAATTTCGATGACACCCCATGACAGCCCTGAGGATTTGGTCAGTATTTCTTTTGTATGAATTTCGGTTTATAAACATACCAGACAGAGCTTGTGACGTTAACAGGACGCCGATACTGTCGGCGAAGAATGCAGGGAACACAGCGATACACATCCAAAATAAACTGGCAATCATCATCTTTCGATACCCAATAAGATCTGTGATGTAACCGTGTGCCAAAAGTCCAATGATTTCACATGCAATTGCGGCGTTCTGCAGTCCCATCTGCCACGATGGTGAGATCTCATACATCTGATCTTCGGCTGGTGTGTCCTTTGGTAGAATTGGCTCTCCATATTTCTCTCTGAAAGCAGGAAAAGCAAAGAGACCAGTTACAAGTGACTTGTCATACGCTCTATAAATATTTAGTTGTACGGTCTAATATGATATGATTCTATGACTTACTCCATGACCACAGTTAGGAAGAGCAACAATGACCATCCTACTGCCTTTGGATACTGTCGACAGCATGAAAAGAAAGTAGCTTCTTTCTCTTCTGCAAAACCGCGATAGACTCGCCTCGTTGTTGAATCAGAGGCATGAGAATGTGGCAGCCACAGCGAATTGGTGAGGTCGTTTGGTAGAGATTCTAACTCAGGCTCGCTGCTCCTGGGCGAACCTGTCGCGAATTCAGGCAATTCTGGCAGAGGAATGGGGCGTGCATCAGTGGGGATGGGGATAGCCTCACTGGAAGGGCCCATCTTTGAGTTCGTCCTGGTGGATGGTGTTGAATTCCACCAGCGCAGTCTCATGTCGAATTACGCGGGTTTTCAAGGTTGTAAGCGAGTGAGACCATGACTGAGATTAGGTTTTTTTTCCAACTCTCCTTCGATGTCCGGGGGGTTATTGACGATTCCCCAGATATTTCATGGTTACAGTTTTGTTGATGGAGAGAAGTTGTTCAAAAAGAGAAGTGCTACAGTCTCCAGATCCATGCAGAGAGAATTCAAAGTCGGAACATTGCATTGTGGGGCAGCAGATCGACTGGTCAATGGCGATGCAGAAGAATTAGCTAGAGGCGAAGATGAGAAGCTAAACCTGTGACCAACACGTCACTTTTGTGCTTGGGGTTCCTGTTCGGGCCGTGGGCCACGGAGTTTGGTGGATATTCAATGGTAATAGTTTGCATAGACTACTGGGGTTGGGGGGCTGAAGCTGACTGATTGCCCATGGGGGACGGTTTAAAAGTAAAGTCTTTTTTTGGCTATGGAAGTGCAGCAGAGGCTCTGTAAACAGGTACACGATCATACCCAGCCAATGAGAGCTGAAGGTTACATTCTCCCACTCAAGATAGTAGCCATATAAACATTTCTTCACTTTTCAACTCCGTAAATCAATCACTTCATTAACAACCCAGGCTCCCCCATCTCATGATTATCAACCAGGTTCAAGTAAGCTCAAATGTGGAACTGTAAAGAATTTCAACCCACCAACATTCGCAAAAATCTGGAGTCGGTCCGATCCCCTTACTCTACCTCGGCCTGGGTTCCCCAATAAATTTCTATCTAATAGAATGCCTGGCGTGACGTTACCTGTAAAAGTTCAGAGTTTTAGGAGAGTTCTTATAAGCCACGAGGGAAAAGTCTGAGGGAGAAAACTGGTGTTTCTTGTAAGAATTCCATTCGCACAGTCGGTTCGTGTATGGTCTAATAGTCATAGCTGAGTAATTTGCTTCTACCAAGCAGCCCACAATGCCTTGATTGTCATTGAATTGAATTGGCCTGTAACAGCTGCCATGTTCCTCTTCTGTTGATGTCGAGTGGCTTTGGGTCCGACTTGGTTTAAGCTTATCTATCAACCACGTTTTGTAGCAATTGACTACAACCCGCTATGCATCGAACCATGCTTCCAAGCATTGATGAGCGCTATCACGCCAGGCGATATAAAGCGACGTTCTATGGGGCTCCAAGACATTTGTTATCATTGCGAAGAGTGATTTGGCAACAATTCAAGCCAGCACTGCACTGCACAGCTTATTACCTCTGCAGGTGGGGTCACGTGCCAAGCCGTTGAAACTCATCAAACTCAACACTAAGCAGCCTTTGTCCAGGATGTAACGAATCACAGCCCATCAATCTTTAGCGGGGAAGTAACACCACTCATTTGGGCATTCGGGTACATACTCATGTTTAAGGTCTACGTGAGGCCGCGGGCCTTGCCGAGCATACTATGGCGCGCCCAGAATTATACGATAAGGAACTATTCAGTAAGACCGTCTAAACCATCACAACCAAAGTCGTCATCAGAAGAGAAACCACCACCACCCACGAGATTCACGTTTGTCCCAGTTTCAGAGTGGGCACCACAAAGAGACCCGATACATAATTCACAGAAACACAAGACAGAAAGACCACGAAGACAAGAAAGGATCCCTGAGAGATCATCAAAAGACAAGTCACCACGAAAGAGGCCATCGATATCAAAACCAGAACCAGAATCAGAGGGGAAAACGCCGGAACCACCAGACATGGACCTACAGCAGTACAAGCTAGAGCGTGATGAACGGTTTTTGACTGCAAACTTACTAAAGGAAAAAGCGAAGTTCAAGGCCAAACTGGCCAGCATGACTTGGGAAGAAAAAAGGAAGGGATGGATTGACATGATGGGATGGTCACTGGACACACCTTATTCAAGAGAGCTGTACAATAACCCTAAGGATTTCAGGTTGGCCACGAGGCTCAGAGCAACTGAGATGATTCGAATGGTATTCGGCTATCACCTCACTCCACGCTTAAAAAAGGAGATGGAATCCAAGCTGCTAACCCGACTTCGAGGCAGTAATATGAGAGACGTCAGACTCATCTGCGTTGACACTGACAAAGCCAGGAGGCTGCCCCAGGAACTGGAGGGGGGAAGGAAGGGGGGGATCAAGTCGTTCCATCTCGGTGTGGCTATACTGGACACCAGGGATCTCCGAGACGTCATCCGGAATCGTTTCAAACTTGATAACCCATCAGATCTCATTCGAACTTATCAGTTTGCCGTCCAAGACAGCGTGCCCGAAGTGGAACGTTTCTGTTTCGGTGACACAGAGGCCATATCTGTAGAGGACCTGAGGCGCAGATTCTTTGAGTGGCGGGAAGGAAGAGATGTTATTGGCGTTGCATACTCGGCTTCCGGCGACCTTGCCGTCTTGAGAGAGTTCAAGATCTTCCTGGACGAAGTTTGCTGGATCGATCTGGCCCAAGCACAATACATTCCACTTCAAAACGCAATTGCACCATCGCTGGCGGTTGTAATGAACAGACTGAGGATCCGCTACGCAGGCAAGTTGCACGAACCAGGAAACGACGCGCATTTCACAATGAGGGTTTTGCTTGGATTGGCTGTTTTGGATTTCTGGCGCGAATGGACTCATTGGGGAAACGGGCTCAGGGATATCCCACCGTGGTACGACCTAGCTACAAAAGTAGTTCGGGGTGAAGTCCCCAGACCAGAACGACGTGGATTCACGACTTGAAAGATGGACGCGATCCTTGCAGCTCGAGATGCCTGCTTTGGTCTTTGACGGTAGGATAATTCGTCGGTGTGCTATAGTTCGAAAAGGTATGATCTAATGATCACCAACAACGGTGAAGATGATGCTGTTACTGCGTTGGTTATAATTTGACATCAAGACCGGTTGGGTATTGTATCAAAGAGAGGTCTCACCACGAGAGCCAACACAAGACTCGCCGGAAACTCACGAAGAAACGAATGAATGAAGATCAATGAGGGATAGTAGGTATAAGCGTTGATCAAGATGAGAACCATGGACGCAACTTGAGCGTTCTCCCTAATCATCGTCGCTAATAAGAGGCAGGTAACGCTGGCCCACGTGTATAATAACAAGAATCGTCTTCCGCAGAAGATCATTTCCCGAGACTGAGAAATGATCTGACGAGACCCAAAATATGGTAAAGTCAATTCTGAGCAAAACACCAACGCAACTGCCAACTGCAAATCACATGCCGTGGATTACAGGTCCACAAAGACAAAGACAACAGAATGAGGCTTCCAAGTTCCTCATCGTCGGGACTGGGCGTCGCATTTTCGTCCTTGTTCGATGTTATCTGGGGTATGGCACCACTGAGCTGGTTCAGCAGGTTTGCCACTGACAGGAGACAAGGCCAGGCTGAGCCAAAAACTGTCACCTTGTGTTGGCTGCTGCTGGTGTTCGGTGGACCCCGCCGTGACATGGCCAGATGGTCAGAGCCTGAAGAGGGAGCATGAGGCCAGGGGTTGATAGACGTCGACAGTTGCTGAAGGCTTCATTCCGGCAAGAGCCGAATTGCGTAGACATATCGACATAGTATTCATGCCTGATGTCTGTATTTGTATCCTTCAGCTTAATTCTACCGTATCATTATAGTACAGAGCAATAAGTCGCAGTCAATGCAAGGCTGTTAGTGCTCCACATAAACAAATAAGACATCAGCAAACTACAAAATGATTACCCCGAATAAAAATAATAATAAGATACATATTATTATTATTCTCATGACAGAAGATACGTTCCATAATGATCGTATCCTTCCCATTCCCCAAGTTCCAAATCTGGAATGCCCTGGTTCCCCGGAATCGCCCGAATAGGTCAGACAGCCCAGGAGCCAGCACCTACAATCACACCACCATCGACTGACTCTCAATTGGCAATTGAGAATCCTACGGCTCATGATCAACAGCGTAAAAAAAAGTTGACAACAATGTGAATTAGTATAAGAGACTTGGTACAACTCGTCAAAATGGAGTGATTTCTCATCATCACCTTCATCAATACAGTCCAGTCCAGTCGTGTCTTCTCAACTCACTACCATCTCAAAAAGTGTCTATATCTTCACTTACACTTACACCACACCCACTTACACAATGGCCGCCATCGCTAGACCTGCTCTCGCTAAGCCTGCCGCTTACCCCAAGTAAGTCTCCATAACCTACAACAACTCTACTCCACCAGTATCCTAACAATTATTAAAGGGCACTTCCTGTTGTCGTTGCTGTCGGCAGCTTCGCTATCATCGCTAGCTACGTGAGCTCCCAACTGGCCACCACTTCAGCCAAGTTCGATCGCTCTTTTGCAAAGTACAACACTCCCGAGAGTGAAGCCAACCGAGCAAGGACCTTTGACGGTGCCATCGAGAATCCCAGGACAAGTCTGTTCAACATCCTTGGTCGACGACAGTAGACGATCAATTGTCTATAAAGCTTTATCATAAAGGATCCTAGAGATCTGCTTCTGCATACGGATATACAATTTCTTCACGTTGAGCGTTCTGTATTACGTCTACAACAGCGCCTGGTTATAAGGGGCGCGGAGACGGACATAGCATTTGGTGGTTGGATAAACTGGAGGTGGAATATACCATGGAAATCATATAATTTGAATATTGAATAAACAGTTGAAAACTTGACACCAAATCGACCGTAATAAATGAACATGATATATCAATTCTTTTGTATTACATATAAAAATTCCGCCAGCCAGTCTTTCGCTGAGGTTGCCCTCGTATCCATAAAGACTGATCTAGGGCTCATCCCTATCCTGTTCCTAGAACAACACTTGCTCCATCCAATTCGCTCACTATGCTATGATATATGTTCTCCATCTTCCTCCTTCATATTGGACATCAAATATGCAAAAGAATGAAAAAAGCCACCTCTAGTCCTACCCAATACGCCTTTTTTTGCCTAGATTCTATATACTGCACCACCCATATCACTGCCACTCACTTGCGACTTGATATCTCCCTAGTTTTACCCCGATTTCATCCTGCTGGGAGTCCAGCTGAGTCGTGACCCCGTGTGGCTTGAAGACCGCCTAGATCTACTTTTAGGTCCTGCGGGTGTCAACTGGTCGTCAACGGCCTCCGAATCATCATCTTGCTGTGACACGCTGCTGCTCTCTCTGTTGCCAATACGGGATGTGAACGCGCTAAGCTTGTCTTTGAGGTTGCTTGCGCCGTTCTTCCTTCGTACCCCAGAATCGTGATTGCTCATGCTCGAGGCAGGTCGTTCGATACCCGTCGGAATTCTTCTAAATCCGGGCCTGTGCTGTTGGGCGACAGGTACCGGAATGCTGCTGTGAGTGCTGGCGCTGTTTACACTGCTAGCATGAGAATTGCTTGGCGTTATTCCATATGTCTGGCCCTGCTGGCTATACATGCTGTTATTCATACTGTGTATGCTGCTTTGTGGACTTGCTGTGGCTGGCCGCAAAAGCTCTGCACCGTGATGTTGCCTGTCGTTACGATGGTGATCATCAATGGGGGTTGGCGGCGTCATCATCAGGAAAGCGGGCACATTAGGGCCGTGGGGAGCTTGCGGGCCATGACCTGTGCCACCGTTACGATGTGATCTTCGACTCTTGACACTCGAGCTTCGACTGCGTCGTCGCATGGTAGATCCTGGTCGTACACTACTGTGTGTGCTTCCAGCCCGAATACTCCTGGGAGGTGATCGAGAGAAGTCCACAGGAGATGAGCCATATAGACTGGAATCGTCGCTGTCGTTCAGACTGCCAGGGTAGTGTTGAGAGCCACCCGAAGAGGACGGTGCAATGAGGACTGAGCTATTGGCCAGTACCCGTAACTTGTCTCGCTGTTCGGCATTGGGTCGATGTTTTGAAAATTTGTTCCCAATAAGTGCACCTGTATGCGAGATCAAGGCCTTCACAACCGCTTTTTTAAGGGCTAGGGCTAGATCCAGATTGGACCATGTTTTGTTCTCCCACTCAATGCTGGGCATTCTGAAAACAAAGTCGTGTACATCCTCAATGTTGCGATTGTCTTTGCCACGATAGCTCAGGCAAAGTACCACAGAGGGCATCTTGATGGATGAAAACGTCATGTACTGGCTGGCACGGGTCATCATCTTAGTAAGGTCGTCTGACTGCTGCTTTTCATTGTGATGTCTCTTTCCCAGTCCGAAGCGTGACTTCTTATCACCGTCCCTTGACTCACGACCTTCCCTAGAAGAAAGACCTGTGGAAGCACGTGTAAGGCCAATTCTTGGACCCATGTTAGATCGGAGAGACTCATGGGATGCCTTCTTGAGCATAGTCTTGGAAGTTCCAGGAGTACGGAAGAGGCGGAAAGAATGGCCTTCATTGCCCGTGTTGACACTCAAGGCCTTTCCAGGGGGCGCTTCAGTCTTGGTGTTGGATGTCAAAGTAGGTCTAAGTCGAAGCTCAAGAGAACCTGAGCCTGCTGAGAAAGACGATGAGGATGATTGTCGTGTGTACGAAGGTGTCAGGCCGTTGCCATCTTCATAATCCTCGTCCTCCTCTCCATCGGCTGTGACCTGCTTCAGCATGAACGGAGAGTCATTCTTGGTGCCAGCCGACTTTTCCCCATTGATACCAGGGAAAATATACTCAAAAAGTCGCTTACCAACTTCTCGCTCTAATTGTACCTTGATTGGGAACAAATTGACCTCGAAGCGATCCATCACTGGAATGCCTGCTATAGCCTCCAACATGTACCAATATACTCGGATCATCTCCTTGTGCTCACCCTCCTGGGCATGCGGCTTCTCAGCATCGATGTATGGTGCGATCATCTCAGGGTATGTGGCATCTGGTAACAGGTTGAGGCCAAGGACCTTACCAACACGAATGAGGTTTACATGAGAACCATCAGAGTTGTCTGTGCGGTCATACTCGAGATCCTTGAGCTGCAGTTCCACCAAAGGGTCATTCGAATCTTGCATGAGATGCCAAACAATGTCTCGAATGGTAATGTTCCACTTGAGAAGACCAGTGCTGTCGTCCGAATTGACATCATACTTTCTCTGTGAAGAGGTAATGGCCTTCATCATGAAGAACAATTCATCCTCACAAGCTGCCAGATCCTTCTCGAGGCGCATTCTGTCTTGCCAGCCCTTCTTATCGAGATGTTTTGCATAGATCTGGAAATGGTCCTTGATCTCTTCCATCTGCCTGATGCGTTGCTGCAGCTTCTGAACCATAGCCGGAGCACCACTTAGGTCGCTGAAGTCCGAGGCGAGGATGATCTTTTCCAAGCGCTCACTACGCGTCTTCTCCATGGGTTCGTTGTACATGAGGAGATCAAGTACAATGACATACAGTGCATAGTACTGCGATGAGTTGCAGAGAGCTCTTGCGGTTGGGAACTCGACCCAAAGATTATCCATGCGGTTCTCCATATTGACTTGAGAAGCGTTTTCATTTCCGTCCGTATTCACCTCATCGTTGTACTTCAGGCGTAAGGTATTGAACTTATCATACCGAACCATGGCCGAAGTTTTCTGGACGACGCGCTTGAAACCGAAAGGATCCGCCTGGAAGTCAAAAACCACCTCGATGGGAACCCATGGAGGCCAAGAGGAACCGCTTGGTGCACCATATTTGCTTCCAACATACATCGACACAAGGCTGGTTTGGAACCACTTGCGATGTGTGACAAAGAACTGGACGCTATCCATATTGACCAAGAATCGGCGCTGAACGAGACCGCTGACATTGTCTGAGATTCTCTCCTTCTCCATGACTTCCATAACCTTCAGCTCCATACCCTTAGCAGTTGCCAGTACCACATTCTTTTTGTTCTTGTCGCTCTGGAGTTGGATCTGCGGAGCAATGATTCGAATGTGATAGCTACTTTGGGGAGTGAATTCTTCGGCAATTCCAGTCACCAGATCTTCGATCGATCCGTCAACAACGCCCTCGGCGTTAGTGCCCCAAGTAGCAGATGTAAACTTGCGACCGTCATTGAGAATGCGTTTGATGCGCTCTTCGATGTCCAGAGGTGTTTCGTCATCATGAATGCTAGATGCGCGAGAACTCCTTCTGCCACCTTGTCGACTGTGTGTTGATTTGGCCTTGCCTGGCTTGTTGTTTGACTTGGCCTTGTTCTGCTCTTCGACAATGTCAAGGATAAACTTGATAGCGGGCCGCGAAAGGTAGTATGTGAAACCACGTCTTTGGCTGTTTTGGTGAAGGTATCGAAGCACGATATTTCGCAGGGTGTTATTCCACTTGAGTTGCAGGTTGTGGATAACGAAGCGATTGTTGAACTCGCTTTCAAACTCGCTAGTTGCTGGGATTTCCATGGTCTCATCCTGAAAGGGGATGGAAGACTCGCCTGATTGCTTACGGCCATCATTACTACTCCTGTTGGTGCTCGACGGAGCACGAATCTTGGCCTGGTTCAGCATTGATTCAAGGAATTCCTTCTTCTCTTGCAGCACGTCGGTATGTTTCTGGAAAGCCTTAAATTCTTCCACGGCAACCCGGTCTTTTGCATCGCATTTGATAACCCTCAACTCCGCTTCGCCCATCTCACGATCATGAGATTCCATTTGTCTGCCAAGCTGATCAAGACGATCTTTAATAAGTTGGCCCTGGATTCGACGGGGATCGTCATCGTGTCTCATCACACAGAAATGCGTGGGTTCGCTTCCGAAAGGACTAGTTCGTGTTGGGTCTCCAGCGATAATACCACCAATGTCTGTTTGTCGGAAATATGTCAGGCGAGGGGCGTATGCCAGGGGTAAGATCTTGGTGTCAGGGTGAGGCTCCGTGGGTGTTATCCAGTCAAGCTCGACAAAATCATCCATATCAATCCAACTGAAGTCATTATCCGGAATAGTAAACCGAGACAAGTCAGGCTTCTCGTCAGATTCGCTCATCAATGTTGCGATAGATCCTTTCTTAATGGCCTCTGTGGTTGTCCCCTTCAAGCTTGCTGACACTGCTCGGACATCGGCGCTAACGAGGTCAAGCTGGGCGGCATGGATCTTGATACCTGATGTTTTACTGGTGTTATCACCATGTTTGCCTTTACCAAGGGTATTAAACTCTTCTCGGCGTTGATGAAGGTCAAGTGAAAAGCTGTCAAATCGCACCTTCAAACCCGTTGCAGAGACTGCATTTTCAGAATGGTCTTCGATATCCTTGTGCTTGTAGATGTGACTGAGGAAAAGTGGCGCGAGCAAGATGTTGTACTTAACAGTTGCAAGATGCCGGCCAAATTTCTTGCTGTTCTTCTCACGGCCAGGGAAGAGACTACCTTGACGAATTGGCAATGACAGTGGTTGTCCAAACAAGCCCCACCAATCGAAGAAGTGGGTGAAGAAACGAGGGGTGAGATGGATAGTGTTGTAGCTTCGGGAGGGCTCTGGACTATCAGACAGCCAGTCACGATCAGCTGGTGCATGGATCGCAATAGAAAGATGGATGTGTCGGCTTCGGAAACCACGCATTGCATCGTATGGAAGACCGTTCGCATCAGGTTTAGCGAAGTGCGGATTTTTGAGGACGATGTCATAATGAGGGCGAAACTCAAAGCTTCGCTGGCCGTCCTCAATAGCACGTTCGAAGATGAGGCCAGCCATGACCTTGACCTTACCTGACAGCTTCATGACAACCTTCTTAAAGCTCGCCTCGGATTTGTAGTTGCCTTCAGGCAGGTGACCTTCAGCATCGTAAAGTCGCCGGGCCTGGTCTCGAACTTCATGGCTATAATCAGGCACTGCGAGGATGTACTCGCCACTTTCGACTGAGATGAATCCTTTGGGGTCATCGTCAGCGTTTATGTTCCATCTAATGTCGTTTCGCCAGCACATGAGGAAACCGGCTCCATTACCGGTCATTGCATACGGATCACGTGTACCCTTCAGAGCCAGATGAACATCCCCATCCCCCTTCCAAGACATGTGTATCCTGGAATGGAAGTTAAGTCGCAGTTTGTCCCAGAAACCAACGCGTTCTGATGGATCGAATTGAGGTTTGGTAAACGATTCAATCACCATCATCATGTCCTGAATGGCAGGCTGGTAACAAGGGCCCCAAGTGATCCGCGTAGGAAGAGCACTATTGACGTCCATGTAAACATCTGAGTAAGACTTGACAGGCCCTATTGTACGTCTGACTTCGATGGCAAAACTGCCTTCATTTGAAGAACCTGGGAGCGTGCTTCTTGGTGGGACAACGTTGACTCGAACCCTCCGCGTCGACTCAACTCCCCTAAACTCCTCGGCGACAACGAAATTTGCCTTCAATGACACAGCTTGGATCTTGGCAGATTGCCCGTATTTCATCGGTGGAATATGCACTAAAGGCAATGGATAATCCCGTAACGTCACCTTAGCCTCGCCCATGGCAATACTGAGATGCATCGGCACCAGTAAACTATACTGCATATCCTTTGGCATCCCTTTGCCGATCTTATGAAGGAAATCTGGCAGGTCTTTCATAGGGAACGTCGGCTTGTCGATCATAAAGTGCAAGTCACTGATGAAGGCGGCCATGAGCGCTGGTCTTGGGGGTACCTCCAGTAGGTTTTCGGAGTCTTCCATATCTTCAGGGATTTGATTGGCACCCCAGAACTGGCCGCGAGACTCTTTCATGCTGTCTTGAGACATTTGATAGGCGCGGTCAATCCGCTTCTTCCAGCTTTGGGCATTGAACATGTCCAGATGGCTTCGAGCATAGTGTTCAGTAACTTTTGAAACACCGTTGACACGAAGAGATTCGATGTTGGGGTTGTATCGTGGAATTCTTCCATGTTGGGAGTTTGGTCGTGCATCTGTTCCTTCGAAAGCGTCTGCACTCCGACTTCTGCTGCTTGGTCTATCGCCCATTTCAGGCCGTCCCCTGGGGAAGGTTGATCGAGATCGGAATTTGCTGCTGCCTCTTCTTATCTCCTCTTCACGGACTCTCTTGAGTTTGACCTTGAAAGCATTTTCTCGGGCAAGTCGCTGTGTTTGTTCGATAAGGCCAGTGCGGTAGATCATGCCTAGTTTCCACTCAAAGCCACCATCTTCGAGCTCGAATAAAAAGTTTCGTGTGCGTACTGACACTTTGGGAACCGACTTTGGTCCTTCGGGCTTCTTCTCGAGGATGTACTCATTGGTACCCGTCTTGAAACGATGGTGGAGCTGCTGAACTGCTTTTATCACATTGATGAAGTTGTCACTTACGCGGCTGACGATAACCTCGTGTGGTACAGCGATACGAACAGCCTCAGTCACGATGTCCACCATTTTCTCGTCGACAACACCCCCATAAGCTGTCTTTCGACGAGATTCTCGGAAATCGAGGCGTCCTGACTTGATACTGACCAACCTTGCCCAAACGTTGCGCATGCGTGGTGGCTCTGTATAAAGCCGCACAAGTTTTGCTGCGATGTAGGGCGTAGACCATCTCTGGCGGCCTAATTCTAAACCATACATATGTAGCATCATGGCTGGATCGTGAGGCATGTCGGCTTTAAGCTGCACGAGCGCCGCTTTGAAATCGAGAGTAACCAATTCAGGTGTAATAGTAGACGAGCCAGGGTCAAAATCAGGAGTTCCTGGAGGCGCCAGCCGGTTGGCAGTAGGAATGATATCAACATAGCTTCCATGTTGCTTCGTTCGTGGAATGTCACGTCCGCTTTGCATGAAAGCTTTGCGTAATGTCATGACAGCAACCCCAATGGCGTAATGCCGGTAGAGAGAGTACTTAGCACGGATCGAACGGACACCAACTTGTATGTTGAAAGTTGGACCACTGGCATCGCTTGCCGCGCTGAGAGAAAGCTCAAGTCTCGGTACACTGAGGAAGGGTTCTGGCTCGAGTGTATCAACAGCATCCATGATCTGTGCCTCGATTCCACTGGCAAAGAGTGTAAGCTTTCGCCCATCGCCGATGTTCTGCGGCTTCTTTTTGGGTCGTGGGGAGCTCGAAGGAGGAGTCCACTCCGAGTCGGACTGACTGATTGAACGACTGTTGGCGCGTCTTCTGGAAGCCCGGCGTTGAAGTCCGTCAAGTCGATGGGCACGGTATTCGGTTGAGACACTATCCCAATGGAGAAATACTCCACGAGTATCATCTGAGATCTCCTCGTCAATACCTGCGATCTCCACGTTGAAATCCGATGCGTCAAACTGTGCTCTCAATAGCCAGTTAGGCATGGATCGTAAGAAGTTCTGGCCACCCCTGGATCGTGAAACCGTGCCCTTTTCTGGTTCCACATCAATGCGTAACTCCTGAACTATTTGACGAAGCCCATCGATAATCTCAGGTCTGACCATACTGATCGAGGCAGACTGAAGGTTCCCAGATACATCAACGTAAACATCTGGCCGAGCGCCCAAGTGCAGTTTCATATCGAGTGATTCTGTGGTAATCAAGTTAAACCGCTCACCATTATTGGTCTGGTAGTAAAGGTCGTGCGACTGAAGTCTGAAAGAGCCATCAAGGGAATAATGCATATCTGCCATAAGGCTATGTGAAGACTCCACGTCGAGTGATATCGAGGAGATCGAGGAAATGATGAGATCGAAATCATCTGGATCCTCGGCTTTTTGCAAAGGTTGTAGCTTTATACGGACTACAGGTTCGTGCATAGAGAACTTGTAATTCGCTTTGGGCAGTAGGCGCGAGATTAAATGGTGGTTGTCATTCTGCGCTCTTGGCGCTCTAGGTTTTGACTTGAATAAGGCGATAAGGAGCGGCAAATGGTGAGGGTCCAGATCTACCGAAGGCGACGTAACGACAGAGTTAGCAAACATGATGTTGGCGTTTCTCTCGTCCACGGTACTGGCTCGCAGAACTTCAACGGTCTTGGAGAGTAGTGTTGTCTTGATCGTAGTCGTGGCCATCGGGATGTAGAGAAGGCGTTCAGGTTGACCATGTCCATCGTCCAAGCCAACAGATATAGACAAAGCAGCAGCCAATGCCTCGTGCGCAATGGCCTCGGCGGGGAAATACATCCTGTGGGCTGGTGACTTGGAGTCCAACCTGTGAAGATCTATTCCAACCTCTTTCATAGCTGCGTTCAGCTGGATTGGGATAGACCCAGGCTTGATAGACTGGACCTTCTTGCTCATACCCAGAAAGCTCACAGCAAACTGAATCTCCTTGATGCCGCGTAGGATAGAGCTGAAAAACTCTTTGGAATCAGAAACCGTCCTCATCAAGTCCTCATTCGTGGTTCCAGGATCGTCGATTTCCTGTGCAACCTTACCCAAGAAAATATCCACAGGCTCCTCCTCTGCCCCAGGAGTTTTGACCTCAGCTCTTCTTTGCTTGAGTCGGCTCATGCACGTTTGCAGATCATCGAACGGAATATGCAGTCGGCCCATCTTGATAGCCACGGCGGCTTCGCGCAAACCATCCATGGACTTGTATAGATGTCCATGAACGTTGATAAACAGCTGGTCAAGAACTTCCATGGATTCACTTCCATCAGCTGTGAACAAGACACTACGCAACGAGACAGTCCATTCCGCTTGTTGGTCCTTGCCATGGCGATCAGCTAGACGGGCGAAAAAGCGTACACGATCGACCATCTTTCGGCGCGTATCGACTGCGAGAGTGAAGCTTCCGACCTGAACATTGCCCACGTCAACAATATTCACAGCTGAGTTTGTCGCGACAACGTCGACCAGCTTGAGCCAACTAATATTCCTATGCAACCGCTTGATCTTTTCTTTGATATTCGTAAGTTTTTTCCATGTTTCGCTTCGGACAACCGTGCTCGTAGCTCGTCGCGGTAGCTGTGGTTGTTGTCGGGCAGCAGTTTTGGCGTCCGGGTTTTTATCCTTCGACGTTTCGGCATCGCTATCCTCGGGGTCTACGTCGACCTGCTTGTTTCCTTCCAGCTCATTGACATCCAATGTTACGACGAGCTCGCTCAGCACAATACTGAGCCATGTTGGCTGGGCGAAGGTTGGTCGATGAACGTGGAGTCCCAGGCCCCTGATCTCTATCCTACATCCATCTCGAGGTGTGTATGCTAGTCGGCGCAAGGAGAAATAGCCAATTCTTTGAATAGAGATACCGGTAATAATTCGAAAGACGGCTAGGAGGACGAAGGATGATAGATATAAGAGGACTAGACAGCCGAAGACGAAGGTCGGGTTGAGGAGAGCCATGTTGCGAAGGCCCCCGCGAGCCTCTCCCACCAAGTCAACTGCGAAGAGACATGGTATTAGCTACGAGCGGTGTAAGGTGGCGTGGTATCGCAACTTACGTTTCCTGCTTGTGGAAGAGATATCATGCCTTCACTTTGTATACAAACAATTGATAGGCGGGCTATGCCATCGCCGCGGGCTTTTGTCGAATTGGGTGTCGATATTGCCGGATTTTGAGTTCCTTGCTGGTACTCCCGTCGAGATTCGACCGAACGGTAACGCGCAAAAGGATGCGCTGTGAGTAGAACGTTGAAAGGTTGAATTATATATCCTCGCGTCCGGAGCAGGGATGGTTGGCGGACAGCAGAGCGGAAAGTAAATTCAAAGCTGGCTTATTTGTCGGGATCGACGGAAAGTATATCGAAACGCGATGCTCTAAGGGGATTCGGGGGAGATTTGTGACGTCAAGGGGGTCCGGATCCACGAGGATCGTAGGTTGTTACGGATAGAAAAAGGAGTGTTACTCTGCCGCAGGAGTACAAGGTAGGGACGTATGCGAAAAACAACGTTTCCCTCGAAATCGTAACTTTTGGCGGGGGATATGCAAAGTTATTAGGTAGGTTAAGTAGGTACGTTGTGAAAGGAAAGACACGGCTATGGTCCGAGATACGTAGCGTTGAAGATGGACGGATATTGGATAGCGATGGACTGGATTGGTCGCTTAGACGCATGCGTCCGTCTTTGGACGAACTGCTTACAGCCCACGAAGCGATAACGAGTACGTACTGCATGCACCCAAGCTCTCCAAGGTTAGGTTGGATCGATTCGAGAAGGCCTCCACTCAGAGGACTCCAAGCTGAAGCCACGAGCCTCACTTCGTTAGATCAGTTAGGGCAGAAGCACGGGCCTAGCTCATTAGCAGGGAACAAACGACGTCTGCTAGTAGCTATATAGTAAGACATTTTATTTGTTGATGATCACCAATCTCAACAACTCCGCAGTGTTACGACTGTCGACATTAAAGGAGATATTACCATTCATCTCCCTTTGCGACACCGGGTAATGCACCGTGCTAAGGATCTCCATACCAGCCTTATCAACCACCGTCAGAGCCGCTCTTCCGTTTGAACCGCGTGTACTGTTCTGTACCACATACGAGCGTTAGAATTTTCCCGTGCCTTATCAGCAAATAACGACAGTGCTTTCTTTGTCATTGGTTACCCATTCATTCTTCCAGTCAAAGTGCGGGGAATGCATGTCTCTTTGAGTTCCGTGGAGATCGGATATTCATCTCCATGAACGTTTTGTAATTGTTTTTATTTAAAGTTTCTCATCGATATACGCAATACATTTCTCTTATGCGATTTAACCGCACAAGTCATTTTGCAGCACTGACATACTCGTTTGCAGCAAAGTTCGTAGTCTATCTGCAACGTTCCTCGAGTCACTTCGAACTCGGACCACGTTATCAAACATGCATCCCAGAATGCTTTGTACTGTAGCAATGATAGCTTCGTTACCCTAGCGCCACCAAAACGTGCGCACCATCAGGCATGAACATCGACAGTCAGGTACAAGAAACAACATCTGTCGCTGCCAAGTCACACAGATTGTTGCTCCGTTGTTCCCCAGGGAAATTGTTGTTTCACCTACCACAAATTTCGACTCAGTTCCCTCGAGGTGCGTCATTCTTGCTTCATTCCGCCGTGGCAGTGATCCAACTCGCAATACAGTAGCGTGTCATAGCAGTGTCGTATCATCCCTCCCTAGCAGTTACAATACTCGTTATGAGGTTGCACTGAACAGTGAAAGTTGCTGTGTTATGCGTTGTCAGTCTGAGAGAGTCAAGATACAAGCACGCGAAACTCTTTGTTTGCTCACTCAAGGGGATGCAACAAAACTTAGGACCTCTGTCTTAGGTGACAAAAAGCCTTAGGTAAACTTAGCATAATTTAGTATAGATTTAGACTAAATATTTTTAGCACCATGATTCCATGTCAGAAGTCTTCTTGCGCCCCGGGGTCACTCCAGCTTCTACCATGGATGTCTAGCATGTCAAGGCTCTGAAACAGCAGAAATCCAACTAATGTTGACCAGTCCATGGTTTCACTCAACAATTACCCGCATACTCCGTATCTTGTCAAGGAAGCCGATTAGGATGTTCTGCATCTTGCTAGCAGATTGCATGCCGCCTTCTGATAGCCAATTGTCTTTTCAGGCCAGCAAGCAGAGCATGGAATTCAACGCATCATGACAAAATCAGAGGGAATTGAATCAACCTAAAAATGAGTTTTATTATGTTGACGAGCCTTTCAGTTCTTCATCTTCGGCCTGCTTTTTCAATTCAGCGATGCGATCATCAATAAGCGCAATATCAGCGTCTATCCTCAGCATCTTTTCTGACATCATATCCCTATACTGCTGATCCGTAAGCTTCTTGAGGGGAGACCATCGCGTCCAGAATGATTCGTTCTCGTCGTGAACCTTCGGCTTTCGAGTTGCCATTCGGTTTGCGATCATTTGGCCACCAGCTCCCATTGTTGTGAAGACAAGCATCGCAGGAAGAATGTTTTTCGGCCCTCCTGCTCACAGGGTCAGTAGTAATAAAACGGCGACAAAGTGGTATGACTTACTGATCAAGCCACCAACCGAACCAGCTGCTGTGCCAGCTATTGCGCTGGCAATTGTCTTATCGCCGCTCTTAAGTCTTTCTTCACCGCCCCATGCTTTTACAACAATACTCCTGGAGACTTGAGAGGTCAGTCCGCTGGCCAATACATGGCTTTAGTGAGTAAACTTACACCAGAAGCTTGTTCCCAGCGTAAACCATTGAAAACCAGAGAATGCTCCCCAGACTATGGGATTTGCCTCTTGGAAGATTGAGCCTCCGACACCTGCCAAAATACCTGCAGTCCCTGCTTGATGTCAGTATGGGGTGTGCGAGGATGCATAGAAGCAGCTTACCGGCGTAACCGCCGAATTTCAATGGAGGTACCACAAGTTCAACAACCTCGGGAGAAAATAAACCACGAGATGACTGCCGTTGGCGTACAGACACCATTTGAGGATCTTGACTTCTATCGTTGGCCATGGTGCGGATATGTATGAAGATGGAATTTGAAGGAGGTGGGTATAAGTAGAAAAGCTGATCGATGCCGATTACTTCAAATGTCTGATATAATTACAATATTAGAAGGGGAAATAATAATGTTACATGGCTCGCTTCGCCGGCCGTTTGTCAAAACTTGATAGTGAGGTTGATGAGGCTCTCGCTGTATCTCAATCTCAGGTTTTCCTAAGCAGGCAAAGGCCAATCGTAGAGAGCCACCATAAAGTTGGGGATGAAAACCCGTGACATGACATGGGCCAGTCCGCCGTAGGCTAATTAGGTAGGCTTGAATCAGCACACATCAAAAATGTCTGTGAGCTAGTACTTTTGGGGAGTTTGACTCGTGAAAGGCTATAGTTGAGATGAATATGTACTATGTAGTAATGTAATAACATGCAATGAATTGTCAAATTTAGTAAAGAAATGAGACGAATGACGATTAATAAACGAATATTTGCCATTAATACTTGATTGCCCTATGTGGAAATTATGAGCCGTCTGGATTTTTATCAAGGCATGTAATTGTACATTCCGCAGACCTCATAATATCTAGATTGCGTTGGCTTGATGTATCTGGCCGAGATCTCATAAGCTCTGTTAAACAAAATCAATTGCTTGAACCTCAAAGTGTAACTACGTTTCTGGGTCTTTTAGGGGCTGTTACTGGTGCTTCTGAGGAGATGCAAGCGAGACATGAATCGAGTGGAGGGGTTGATTGGTGGGTCTCGCACTAAAAAGGGCTAGCGCCCACTTCAGACCAGGACTGGCAAAATTAAGGCAACCCTCAACTGGCGCCTCCATCATCATTTTTTCCCATACGCCGAGCAAATTTCAACTCGTCAACCCCAGACACGGCAACGTTAGTCGGGGCACATCAACACTCTACAACGCAAGTTTCTCGACAGAAATAATCGACATTCCGGTATTCGGTCCTTCCGTTCCCGGCTACAAAGTGATCCGATCTCGTTATCCTCACTGAAGCGAAAGCTGAAACCCCGGTCGGCTTCGCCCTTTGCATTCGTGCGCGCATCGGTCCTAGAATCGTTGCGCGTGTTCGCCTAACCGCAATCATGGGTGAGCACCCCTCTATGACAGTTTGACATGTCTTGTAAGCAAATGCTAATCTCTCGCCAGCTCCTAAGAAGAAGGAACAGCAGAAGATGTCCCTTGGGGACTTTCTTGCTGACAGTATGTCCCGCCCCTCGCCTGTGCCCCCCGCCGCACAGCGGACTTGGCTGCGATGCCCCTCGTTGATCCCATACTGACTTGGACTTATAGGTTTTGGTGGAGGTTCATCTTGGGCTGATGAGGTAGAGGAAACCTCTTACGGTAGGCGCTTTCACTTCAAATCTATATATTTGTCTCACCACTAACTCATTTCCAGTCACTGGTATGTCCTGTCGCTTTCATACGATACTTTCGACCCCTGGTGGACTGACCATTTTTAGGCACTCAGGCTCTGCCCCCTTCCGACCGCCCTCGGTATAACAACAACGCTGCTTCCAGCTGGCAGGACCGGGGTATGTATTGATGCCGCTGTAATTTGACTGTCAAAACTAACTGGCGCAGGTTTCTCCGTTCGCGAAGCTGCTCCTCAAACCCTCCCCGACAAGCCTCCTTATACCGCTCACTTGGGCAACCTCTCCTATGATGTTACCAACGACGCTGTGGGTGAATATCTCGCTGACTGCGGTGTTGTCAACGTCCGTCTTATCGAGGACCGTGAGCTGCAGCGCCCCAAGGGTTTCGGTTATGTCGAATTCGAGACTCTCGAAGGCCTCAAGAAGGCTCTCACCTTTGATGGCGAAAACTTCAACGGGCGAATGATCAAGATCAAGGTCGCCGATCCTCGTAAGTTTGCATCTATCCCTAAAACCTTAAACCTTTATCTAACCATTAATTACAGCTCGTGGCGGCGATCCTGGCCGAGGTGACTCTATCCGTGAGATGGGTAACTGGGACCGCAAGGGACCTCTGCCCGATGCCCCTTCAAGGGGTGGTGGTCGTGATTTCGGTGACCGTGAGCGACGACCTCGTGATCCTGCTTTCGAGTCTCGTCCCCAACGTGAGTTCACTTGGGAGCGACATGGACCCCTGGCTCCTCTCTCTCCTCAAGAGGGTTCCGGATCCCGAGACGGAAGCCGCCCCCGCGCTTCTCCCGATGTGCTTGGTGACCGTAGTGAGTCTTACCGAGGCAACCGCCGGGACTCTCCTGCTTGGGGCGAGGCTCGTGAGGGTGGTTCTCGTCCTCGTCCTGAACGTCCTGAGCGACCTGAGCGAACTGCCACTGCTGCTGAGAAGGACATGCAGTGGCGAGAGAGAATGCGCCCCGATGCCGCCAAGGCAGCCTCCCCCGACGGCAGCGCACCCCCATCTCCCGCTCTTTCTAACGCCGCACCTGCCCAAGGTGGTCGTCCTCGCTTGAACCTCCAGAAGCGAACCGTCTCCGAGGCCCCTGATGCTTCATCAGCATCCCAGGGCTCTGATGCTAAGGCCAGCCCCTTCGGCGCCGCTCGTCCTATCGATACCGCAGCAAGGGAGAAGGAGATTGAGGTAAAGCGCCTGCAGGCTATCCAAGAGAAGAAGGAGGCCGATGAGAAGGCCAAGGAGGAACGAAAATTGGCGAAGGAGGCTGCTGCCAAGGCTGAGGCTGAGGCTGCTGAAGCTGAGGCTGCTGAAGCTGCTCAGGCCGCTGAAGCCAAGCAAGCCGCTGAAGCTGCCGAGGCTAAGGAGACCGCTGAGGCAACCCCTGAGGCAACAGAGCCCAAGGCTGAAGCTGCCGAGAGCGCCAATGGCGAACAGAAGGTTCCTATCCGAAACCGTGAGCCCCGAGAGGGTGCTCCCAAGTCAAGAGCAACCGAAGCTTCAAGCTGGCGCTCTGCCTCAAACGATCAACGAGGACCCCGTGGAGGAGCTGGATCTCGAGGCGGTCGTGGCGGCCGTGGCGGCATTCGGGAGGCACGGGCTGGACCTCTCCGCTCCAATGGATCAGCTGCTCAACAACCTGCCTCTACTGATGCTGAGCCTGATACACCCACAGCTGACGACGACGGTTGGACTACAGTGCCCAACAAGAAAGGTCGCCAGGGACGTGCGATGGCACCCTAGAAGGTGTACCAATCGCCTCGTTTCTCTATGGTTTGACGACTGAGAATGCCTGTTTACAAGATGCGCGTCACCTAGCTCGTAGTTAAGAGTAGTGATCATCTTGGACTTTGCTATTTTCTCGTGAATGACACCCATCTTACACTCGATTGCAAGCGATGGTTTTGAAACTGGTTCTAAACAAGGCTGGTTCGAAACTTGCTGTCTGCTCTACTCGTTATCCTCGACAATCTAGTATCACAGGTTGCTCAGGGCATGGAATTGAAACCTCTCCGCCGGTTCTAATCGACCACGGCACCTGTTTTCCTCGTCTGACCGCCACACGTTGGACTTACTCATGATCAACCTCGACACCCCCTTCACTCGTTCAGGAGGTTGGAGAGGGCATTTTTGAGCATTTGACCTTTGGCGTTTCGAGACAAAAGCAAAAGAATGGCGGCGAATGGATGGATGGATGAATGGACTGAAACGTGGCATGCATTTGAATGATCACAGCTCTTTTTTATCTCTTTATGTTTCCTTTTTTATTACTCTTTTTGATTTCCCCCAAAAACGTCTAGGCTGCGTGTTGACCTCCTTGATTGATGAATATGAGGGATAGGGTGAAAAGCAGGAGAGGGACTGAAAAGGTTTACTTGCTTTGGCTGGACGAACACTGAGGCAAGGCTACGATAGGCAGTTCGTTTTCTCTAGACTCGGCAAAGATGATGAGACGTCGACTCTTACGATATGAACTCGGATCTGTATGCTAGGCTGTTCATGGGATCAATGAAATGTCCTGTTATTTATCTCCGATCTGTGCGGTGAGGTGTCTTTTGTGTGTCTTTGCTGGTTTCTCAATGAGGTCTCGGTGTTTTTTTTTTATGCTTTCAGAAGGGGTGAGGACTGTGTGTGTGTGTGACTATAGACGAGTAATGAGCACATGAAGTCTCCTCTCATGCTGATCCGTTTCATTACCGCTGACGATTCTTGTTGCTGACCACTTTGGCTTATTTTCTTGCCTCGTTTTCCTTTTTCCACAGTCTGAAGCCTTCGAGGACGTTCCTCTTCACTCCCTCGCTTACGAACTCCAACTTGTTGCCATCCTTGAACTTATTCTGCAGTACTTCTTCCTCTGTCACCCACGCAAACTCGACATGTTCATTCTCATCGATCTTGACTTCGTCACAGCTCTCCACCTCGACCCAGACCGTCAACTTACCCCAGACTCCATCATCTGCACGAAACACAAGCATGTCATACAGAACCTCCAAGTCCTTCTCTAGAGGATCATCAGGCATCGGCTCTGTGATAGGTACAAGTCCTACCACGGCTTTTACGGCCTTTGCGCGCAGTCCGGCTTCTTCCCAGAGTTCACGCACTGCTGCAGCAACAAGGCCATGGTCTGAGTCATCGACACAGCCACCGGGGACTTCCCATAGCAGAGGCCAGGAGTCATGAGCTGCGCGGCGGAGAAGCAGGACTTGACCTTGGGGATTGGTGACTAGGGCGCCAGCTATGAGGTGCTCAATTGGGGGGTGAGCAGCTCGGAAGACATCTGGAGTGGAGGCGAAGGCCTCGAGAGATACGGGTTGTGTGTAGGATAGTGGTGGAGAAGGTGAGGTTGGCATTATGAGGGTTGGTGATGTATGTTGATTTTGTCCTCGTAGTATTTATAGTCTTGGAGACTTTATATGTTTGATAATCGATACCTGGTTTAGGCTGCGAGTTGAAGATGATTGGTTGGGAAAGAAATACCGCGCATTTATTAATTGTTAAGCACTGGGCATTACCTCAGGATGAATAGGGCATGTGATAGTTGAAGCAGAATCTGCGTAGAAAGAATATAGAGTAGATTGGCTCTTGTGTGCTTTGTATTTTCCAAAGTGACTTGTCTGCAGTCGAGTCTGTAGTGTTAAATATGTGAGTCAACCTCGTCCTACAACTGACACTTGTGAGACAACCCAGCACCCAACTACCAAGGCTACTGCATATCACTGCATAAATCACATTCTCGGTCAAGATTTACATGTGGCTATCATCTCTCTTGGTAACATTGCAATGTATTGCAGGGCCTGACAAGCCCTTCTACCTGTATCCTTACTCAGTAGGTATAGTCCTATTCCCTGTGATATACCCAAATTGTACTCTATGTATCAACGCTTCTCATCTCTCAAGAGCCTTGTCGTCCAAACGCCAACCCAGACATGTATCAGTCAGTCAGTCAATCGTACAGTACATCCACCCGCTTCGCTTATTAAAAAAAAATGCTTGCGTGCTAACCCGAACCTCAAAAAGCATAGAAACGAAACGAACCACTACTACCTTAGTCAGGCACCTACGACATTTTGGCGCCCATCTCTTCCATTCCGTACTCATCCCACTCGTCATCACCTCCGAGTTTTCTGCCTATCCAGATACCAATGGCTGTTATAAGGCTGCCTACTAGGAACCAACCCTCAAACCAACCATCCACAAATGCCGGACTCAAGGCACCTCGCAACACGCTTCCGACTGCCGAGCCCAAGGCAGACGGCAATTGACTGCGGAGGAGAAGTGAAGCTGATATGACATAAGTCGCAGCAATCTGTCCGACGACCAGCGCCAGATTCGCTTGTGCTTGGCGGAGCAGGCCAGGAGTCCATTTAGCGAACAGGTGGAACGTCTGAACCACACTGTTGGCGCTGGCGAGGAGAATGACACCGCTGAGAGCAAAGCTGATGAGGCGTGCCCATGCTAGTTGATCCAACTTGGGATCCCAATGACGCGCAAGAATACTAAGAAAGCGGTTAATGGGATCCGTGTTGGCGAAACTTGATGTGGGTGAATATGCTCGGCGAATAGTTGTGATTGTAGTTGCGCCAATGCGATACACACAGTACAAGCTGAAGAGCTGCGAGGGAATGAGAAGAATACGTCCAATGGATGTCGAAGCGCGAACTGTGGCAGCCCGGTGGCTCTTGAGTAGAGAAACTCCTGAAGCCAGGTTGGCTTCCATCGTCTCGAGACCAGCAATTTCCAGGCGCAGCGATCGCATCTCTGCCTCGTCGCCAGTTGGACCACGTAGAGAACCCATGACTTTGCCAACAAGGCCACTACCTTTGGCAGAGGCTCCATTCTGAGGACCAGATGTCTTGCGTTCGAGATATTGCAAGCGATGACGCTTGGTGAGAAGCATTTCGTTGGCAGTATCCAGCCCAGCTTGCTTTCTCGCTACATCAGCATCTGTGACAGGTCGTTTGCGACGGGTTGTTAGATCCATGAATGCCTGCCACGGTGAAGAAACAGCAGCGAAGCCAGATAGTAGAGCCATAAGTGAGATACCAACGACACCAATACGTTCCAGGCATCCGCGCGTCAACATCTCGGAGAGGCTTCCGCTTCCAATGCTCGTCCTGCGCATCGCGCCTTCGGGAACAGCCTGGCCAACGGACCAGAAGGCAAACAACCATCCCATAAACAGAGCAGTTTGTAATCCCCAAGCGACTCGAGGAAGTCTTCCCTTGGCAGTTCTCTGAAAACTCCATCCAGCACTCGAAACAACCGATCGACACTCTAGCCAAGGTACTAACACGACGAGCAAGAACAGCAAGCTTGGCACCGTTATTCTCAAAGCCAAATTTCTCGAGTCAGCGTTGACAACTTCGATGATTTCGTCCATGACCAGCGCGCCCAATGTAGCGGCCAATCCCACAGTAAGACCAAACGTCCAGGCCGCGCCACGCCGTCTCCAGCTCTTGGCACCATGTTCAGCGTGGACTTGTCGCAGACACGCTGGTGCATGTGTAGGCAGGACGTGATCTTCGCCGTCGCGAGAGTCGGCATCGCTGCTCAGACGGGGAAAGACATGTCGAACGACGAGGATTGATGTCGAGATGCAGATGAGGAGGAATGGGAGGGCGGCGATGGACGAGGCGAGTGTGACAGGGCGGGGTTGGATTTCGCAGGCCTCTTCGCCGCAGCGAGAAAAGGGCCACATTCTTTGTGAGATTTATATCGTTATCGAAGCAGTGTGAATCGTGGTGATGATCATCGATGTTGGCGCGGGGCCACAGGAGTATATCGTTCTTTGTGTACTCGTATGCTCGTAGGCGTAGGAATGTCAGAGAGGTAGTTATTTTAATCGGGGTTTGGCGGCGGCGCAGCAAATCCTCCCTTGAGTTTGTATCATCAGAGGAGGGGAGACTCGGTATCTAACTGAAATAGACTTGAAACGTTGCCAGTAACTTAAGTTATCCCTTGACCTTGAGCCCCTCGTAGCGTAGCGCCGTTGCGACAACTCGTATCAAACAAGAGATGTCACGCAGCGTCACTTCAAGGGTCCTTTCGCTTTTTCCTTAGCAATTGAATCAATCAATAAGTAAGTACAGTTACTTTCAGCTGTTGTACAGCATTTGAGTTTTCAAGTCGAGAATTGTTTCTTAGACTCGATCTTTGGAATTAGCCCCTGGGTCTAGAACTGAGAAATGGTGGCTTACGTCGTCGCGCTCGTTTCCCTACGACTTGGTTGCACACAGGTGACGTGTTGATGCCTCAGGTTACACATGCTTATGCCTGATTAAGGGTCCTTGCGCAGCATCATGACATGACATCCATGCAACAGACCTGCATTACATTAGACGCACGCATATGCATAATCACTACAGATTTGAATCACCGACCTCGGCGCACGGCCATTAGTTACGATCCCAAACTTCACATGAATTTCAACCCCAATACGTATCAGATAGCTAAGAACTGAAACCCGTCTATCGCTGTGTAATATCATTTCGAGGCGCTATTAAAATCTAAAAGAGCCACTGAATAACCATCAATGCATGATCTTGTCAGACCGTGAGCCTAACATAGACGCTAATGCTGCGGCGACTCAATGCTTGCGCAGCAGCAACTTCTGAAGCAACTTTTGAAGCCTCTTGCCCACAATGACTACCTGCTGGGACGGGTCCTCGGTTCTGCCACGTTGGGTGGTTCATCATCATCCTCTTCGTTGTCGTTGTTATTATCGCCATTACCATCACCATTACCACCACCAGATTGGACATTATGTTGGACCTCTTCCTCAGAGTCTCCCCTTGGTATGTCCCCCGAAGGAACTCGTGTGGCTGGTGGAGATTTGAGATTCTCCAACTCGATAGATGAGCCTTTGTCTTGGGTGCTTGGTGCTTGGTCTCCTGTGGACGACGTAGGAATCGGGTGGCCTGAAGGAATCTGTGTAGCCTTCGAAGCAGCATCCGTTTCTTCGACGGGTGGACTAGAAAGTCCTTCTTTGTCCTCGCTTTTTGAATTGCTGGGAACTTTGGGCTGCTTGTTTTCGACCCGAGAATGCATCGAAGCCCCATGCTCATGGGGCGCTGTTTCCTACCAAGCTCCACGCGATGAGCGAAACCCTATATCAAAGTTGAGCATACGCGTTTGTAAATCATCCAGATGTTGCAGTTCGGTCATGTCGCCCTCTTCTTCGATAGATGAGAGACCTCCTTTTGCTGATGAACCTGGCTGAGTAACTTGAGGAGGCTGGTTATTCTCCTGGGAGGATTTGTCGTTGCTTTGGTCAATTTCATCTCCCGTGCTATTCTTATGCTTGTTATTGTCTGTTCCTAGTTTCTGCTTGCCCTTCATCTTCTATGATGTGGCTTTCGGGGCTGAGGGGGTATCATCTTCTTCATCAAGTTCCTCATCCACCTTCATCTTGAATGCTGCTGCTTCACCGACCTCCATCTTATGAAGCTGATCCATCTTCTGCCTGTCCAAGGCTTGTTGCCCGCTCATGACCTCGAACTCTCCAGAGTCGTCGTCGTCATCGTCATCGTCATCGCTCTCAGCGGCGACACTGACATCATCTTTAACAACTCTCTGGTTCTCCGAGGTCTCATTAACAGGGCCCGCAGTAGCAGTAGGGTCGGGGGATCTGCGATTCGGTATCTGGCTATGGTTGAGGGGCTTGATCGTAGGATCGAAAGATGCAGGTAGTCCTAAAGCGCGTGCGACTTGGTGCGCTTCTTCATCGGGCGAGTTGTGGACCTCAAGCTCATAAGTGCTACTTGCCTCACTATCGGCCTCATGCTTTCCGGCGTTTGCGGCCAACATGCTCACGTAGGTCTGTCGGGCAGAATCATTGGCACGTTTAGCCTTCTTCTTAATACGCTTCTCGGTAGGCCGAACCACAACCACAGGGACAGGTGAGTATTGGAGACAGTATTTGGAAAACGAGTTGCGGGTGTTAACCAGGCCTTGAAGACCACCGAGGGTGCGTCCTCTAGTTCCCACAATGAGCATTGCAGGCTGGTACATTTGAATCTGGGACTTTGTCAGCGCTGAAACTTGGCAACGGAGGTGTCTTCTCTGTTCACGTACTAGGACTTGAAAAGTCGTGTGTAACTTGCCCACGGCATATTCAAGGACAATGTTGATGGCTCTGTTATTACCATTCCTAGCAACGATGCCCTTCATAACCGAGTCTGCATCGTCCCTGTACTGCTTGTCCGTAAGTCGCAGTTCTTTTTCGACTACTCGCACGCAAACAACTTCGTCGCCATCATCGACCAGTTCGTCAAGCAGCCACTGCAACGCATAATCGGAGTAGGTATGCTCGTCAACCCCAACCATAAAACACCGCGATCTGCGCCTAGCTTGGTAACCCTTATGTCGAACATTGAGCGTAAGTGAAATAGCATTATTCTTGGTCGGTTCGCCGGTTGTAACATTGTCAAATGCGACGTGCTTCTTGAACCTATCGGGCGGGGTCTCGGTTAGCGTCGCCATTGTCGTGAAAATGCCACAAAATAGAGACTGAGAAGAATAAAGGGAGTTTTGAGAGGTAATATAGGATGCGCGGGGAAGCGATAATGGGGATGAAGGTTAAGAATTGTCAATGACGACTGTGTCGACGACAGGAGGAGAGTTCTGCGGGAATTTGGGGGCAGACGACTTGTCAGTGGCTGTGATGAAGGATGATGATGGCCTGACGATCCAGACCAAGCAAGCAGGTAGCCATAGGCGAAGACCATTTCCCCACGTCTACTGGAAGCTTTGTCGCAAACGGCGGGGTAACCATAATTGATAGTGGGAGGCCAGTGGTGGAGTCGAAAGGTTATTGTGAGGAATGCGACCCAGTTCCACACAAAGCCCGGGCAGATTTCATCAATACGCCTCTGCATTGAGTTGTCTTCACGAGTGTTCGAACAGTCGATGCCGCTACCGCAATGCTCGTATCCGACCTGGATGGAAATGGTTGACTCTGATTTCGATGGTAACACACAGTCCACGCGACATGTTGCTTGGCATGGCGTCACATAGGTTTCCAGTCGGACCAATTTGAACCCAGTTTCGCCGATGTTGGTGTGCAGTACGCAGAATAGAATCCGTTGGTGAAATAACGATTCTTCCAAAACAAAAACAAGAAATTCCAGTTTGCACCACGACGAACCACATGGAGGTTTTTGGCAGTTGACATATTGCCGTACCGTGTGTCAGATTTGTCATGCCGATATAAGGTTGCAAGTGCAATCCAGGATCGGGTTGAGGATATTGGTATTCGATCACAGCAAAAATTTGTGCAACGGGAGGGGGGGAATGAAGAAAGTTGCTACATACCTTGAGTGGTTAGGTGAGCTCGCACGGATGCGACTGTTGTTCATCTGTTGAGGATTTCCTTGGGGAAGTCGAGGGTTTGTCATTCTACGAAAAGAGACAGAGCCGGTGGATGATTTCCTTTGAATCGTCGAGTCCTGGCCTGGTGCTGAATTTTGCTTGCTTTCACAGCTTGAGCTACGTCGAGGATCTGCCGCGAAGGAAATGCTTGACTTCCGAGCAGATGAATCGTCACCGTCGCTGGCCCTGACACTAGTATTGGATCCATTGACTGTGTTGGAATCTGGAAAGTAATCGACCTTTGCGTCTTCTGAAGTTGAGTTCCTTGGAGGGTTTACGGTTCTGGGAGAGACATCGGAGTCGGAGCGCTTGGGCGGGTCTGGGTGAATCGTTGCGGTTGTGGCCATGTTGCCTACGATACTGCGTCACAGAAGATGCGATCTGGTGGCAAATCGAGTTCAGCTTTTCGTTCGCGCCGGGTCGATAAGTTCAATAATGATCGTGTATATCTGGGAACGAATGTGCAAGGTCTAACGATAATCAAGCTTATCGATGGTGAAGCTTGATGGGATAAAATGGATGTGATGATGAAAAGCCAAGGTGAAAAGAATTTGTTCTGTAAGGACTTTCTGGTTGATGAGAAAGGAAAGAAAGCTTGAGCTTGCACGGAGCTGAGCTTCAGTCAAGTGTCTTGGTAGTTCCTCCCCAAGGGTATGCGTATTGCCAAGATGCAACTGCCGCCAAGACGGAGAGGCTAACCAGTTGATGGGTAAGCTTGGCTTGGCTTTTGATTTAGGGAAACACCAAATCACAAGGAGGAAGGAGTGAACGCGGTGGATGGCAACGTGGGGCTTAGGAAAGTCAGGTTTGTGACGTTGAATGACGCGGTTCCGAAGTCAAGAGAGGAAGATGGGGCCTCAAGTTGAGATACAGATGCGGGCGCAAGTTGAGACGCGGAGCTTGAGCCAAGATGCAACGCCAAGGTCGATCAGAGCTGGCGGAGATAGTAGAAGGAACTCTACAATTGATTCATCAATAGTCGAACCGGAGTGGCTGCGAATATAGAAGAAAGGCAAGACGTTGTAATAATGGAGATGAAAGTTGGTGGTGGCTGTGGTGTTGTAGCCTGAGCGTTTCTGAGGAAGCGGAGCTGATAGTGGCCGCAGATTACGAAAGGCAGGGGAGGACAACGAATAAATAAAAGCACAGAGTAAAGACTCTTAATCTTTGTAAGAGGGTCGAGTGAGTAAAGTCAGAAGATGGTGTGGGCGTTTGCGTTTTGTTTGCAATCAGTTTGTGATGAAAGAAATGAAGCCACAATCAAGGCATAGGTCAGCCGAGATTCAGCCCAAAACAATAAGATTTTAAGGTTACCGCCAGGGAACGACGAGACCACGTTTTCAGATCTTGGTTTTTAGGTTTGGAAGAGACGAAGACCAAAGACGGGTGGGTGGGAGAGCGGGAGGCCTAGGTAGGTAGTCTCACTATTGTTTCCTTAGGCAGAGAGAGATGCCATGATACAGTAAGGTACCTAGCGAGGAGGTCGGTAGCTGGATAATATGGGCTTGGTCACATTAAACGAGGGAGACAGCGTGAGGAGGCCAAAGAGGATGGATGGGATGCATTGAGGGACGGTGCCGAACGGATCGGCCCTTGGTCCACGTCAGGACTGACTGGGTGTAGGCCCGAAAAGGTCTGGGAGGGTTTGAAATTAAACTGGGCAGCAACAACGTCAACAGTAGTGATGTATTATTATCAGCCGAGATTTGAGTTTACGATATATTACAGAAGCTGCGTGAGAACGTGCGTTGGAAAACACGTTCAAGGGTTAAAATGGCGTGAATCTGCAGAGATCACCAACAGCTAATAAGAAGAGACTTGAGGTGAAAACAAGGTTGATGATAGCGAAAGTGCAAAACGGACAGCTGACGTAAATACGCCAAAGTAAGCCGTTGCAGTGCCGCTCTTCGGGGATTGGATGGAATATTGTGTGTCGGGTGTGACAAGAACTGCAGGCCAAGACACAGCTCGATTTTGCATGCGAGAAAGCATGTGTTGACTGGGCTGAACCATTGGCTGACCAGGATGAGCCACGGGCAGGGTCTCTATCATTTTTGCAACACAGACACAGAGATAACAGAGAGACCAGAGGCCTCTTGAATTTATCCAGAGAAGAAGAGGAAATGAACGACACGCGAGCAAGGAGACCGGCCACAAGCCCACTCACACTGATACTGGCCCCAGGCTGGGGGAGACAAGAAAACTGAGGACCTTCACCCTAAATGACAAAAATAACTAGTCTAAAGGCTTTCCAAATCTACACTAAATTACCTAAATCTTTTTATCACTTAGGATAGAGGTCCTGGGTTTTCTTGAGGACCAGGTAAGCAGCACAACACAACACAACACAACACAACGCTATTATGATCCCTGAGAGTTTTTGATCACATGGAAACTCTTTCAACACTCTTTGATGCCACTCCAACAAGTAGGACAGCTTACCGGCGAATAGATATCCACTTAATAAGGGGCGCTTAGTTCGGCCGCCTTCCCCTCACTAATGCCACCTTGTTTGCTTGGGCAGCCAAAAACACACATTGATCTTCTTGTTGTGAAGCGAAGCTCAAGATACCTTAGACAATGGAAGGCAGCACAGATTTCAGGTAAAAGTGTCAATGTCTTGGCCCCGGCAACAATGTCCCGAGTGTGACTCCCACAGGTGACCGCCAGGAGCACAGGCGTATCACGTAGCAAACTGTATTTCTGCTATGATATGTACCTACCATGGCGGCGTCGGAACCGGTTCTTTGGGCACGATTCGGTACAAGAAGCCCTCCTTTGATCCCGCTCCCCGCGGGCGGAGTCATCTCACGCTCGGGCTTCAGTGGAAAGGTACGCTAATGGTGGGGCCGAGCCGACTCAGAACAGAGCCTCTGCAGATGAATTGAGATCCATCATCCCTCCCATACGACGAGCCGAATCAGCTTCAACGGCACTAACCAAACGGTTTTTACTAGTTATGGATCAATACCAAGAATTTCTCACTAGGCGGACAACAGACAGTTATGCAGGGAACCTCAAGCGAGGAACAGTCAGCTCGTCACTCGTCTTTCTTTTGTACAACTCTTCACCGCATCGTTTCGTTGCACCAGATTAATTATTGAGCCACTACCAAGCACAACGTATCAGCCAGTGAATTTCCTTATCGAGACCACATGAATATCCCCTGTTCTTTCAGCTGTCAAAGTCAAATAATTCATCAGCCCTGCCATTATCCGACAGAGCATGGGAGTAGAAGAGCGCCTTGCGGATACCGGTGCCTCTCCACACTAGGGCTACCAAAGAACCGGAATTTCGGAAGCTCTCCTGCGCACCATCATGGTGACATGGTCTGACTCGACCACGTATATGTCGTTAAAGACGGCGGTGAAGCTATCTTCATCAGCCACGAGAACACAATGTCTCATTGCTTTTGCCAACTGAGCTAACCTAGGCTCTGGGAATCACGAGCCAATACACTGAGTAGCACAGAACAGACTCGGGAACACAAATGCCGAGATACATCTTGAACCTCTCGAGGCTTCATCCAACAAGCATACATGTACTCGCCAAAACAGTATAGGCATCATCAGGCAGACCGGGGAGTGTTATCATCATATGGCAGGACAAACCTGTCCACAACATTTCATAGGACTTCCTGCAAGGTCTTTCTAGAAATATACAATGGAAAGCTTGGTTGACATTTCTTGGTCTCCCAGAGCGTAACAGATTCCGTACGTGTGGCTAATAAGTATCCACGGAAACTGAAAGTCGTATACTAGTTCACCAAGCCTGCAATCGCTAACACACCAGACCTCAAAGACCATACTTGAAGGACTGTCCTCGTCGCAATGCGACCTTGATTCCTTGTTCTGGTCCATGCCGCGGTAATCGATTGTACCGCTTATTCAACGGTCCTTATCGATGAATCAAGATGAGCCTCCTTCTGTCCGACACTAGCTGATGACCGAAACCTACAGCGCCGGGAGGAAGTCTTTCGCATTGCTTCTACCTATCAATGAGCTACACTTTACGCAGTGAACCACTTCAGCCAAAGATGACGGAACATCTCTTAGCTATTTGTCAACCAGACTAGGTACATAATGAGTATTGTTCTAACATATCATTCTAAGTGGCACAACCTCGGGCTGGCATCAAAGCATAAGCAGTATAACTGATGATATAATTTACTGTCCCCAAATATTTCTATGTCGTATTAAGTACAAAGATTTTTTGGTGGTAAGGCATTACAGAGTGATCCGAGTGGCCGGGGCAAGATACACAAAACCCATCACCAATGTTGTGTTTAACTCAAGGAACTGTAACTCAAGCTCAAAACAATAAAGAGTGCTTTCTGTGACTATGTTTCAAACCTTTACCATTCCTCAAGGTTTGTGGCTTTATCAGCTCTTCAGGTTTTGTAACCGGTTACTCAATTTCGTCGTGGACCATCAAATGTTATTCGCACTATTAGGGTTCCTCAACACATTTCAAGACCAGATTCTAACAGATAAACCCCAATTGCAATTCCCCTGTTATGGTTAGGTACCGACGGCGAACGACTCGTATCAAAATTATTCTCAGTTGAACGGGGAACTCAATGCAAATTGTAACTGCGAAGCCTGTACAAGAACCGGTTTCCAGAACTGACATAATTCATAATGGTGATATAGACTTTTAGGATCATGCTATTTGATTAAACGACTTTTGATTCCTTTTATTCTTCATAGCCTTTTCACAGGCTCTCGTACCTCTAGGAGGAAGTGCCATATCTCTGCCGCACATACAGCCAAACTCGAGAAATTCTCAAGCTCTTGCACGAGCATCACCAACTCCGAGACGCCTTTGCCATGCCATGCATCCTATCAAGTCGGCCTGCATAACCCCAGGTATTCTCCTGACCCTGGGTCGTTTGGAGGATTCAGCCACAGCGCTCCATGCGCTTATTTCGGGCTTGAATCGAAGACCCCATGAAATGTGAGAAAAACGACTAGTCAGTTCTCTCTGTGGCACCTCAGTTATATGTGCGGGACAGGTTTCGGAGATACCAGTCCACAAGCTTTCGTCCCACCTTAGCCTCAGAGATGTGAATGAGGTCCTACAGGATTGTTAGTTCATGTTGAGATACTGGATCGGGCCGTAAAACTTACGCCTTGGAGAGCATAGTCAAGGTCGCTGACGTTGACGAGCTCACCCTCAAGCAGACCGTGGTCCTGCCATCGCAATTGCTTAGTTCGCTGCTTGGTAACCAGGAGCCATGATCGAAGCTCCTCGGGCTTCACCTCAAGGAAACCAGCGAGCTTGTTAAGATCCATGGTGGTGTAGAGGCGGAGGTAAGACTTGATGGTGGGGCTCCACATGTTGGTCTTGACCTCGTCCATGAAGACGGCGAGGTGGTGCTCGACGGGGTCGATGTTGGCCTCAGGGTTCTCAAAGTCCGGAGGAACAGGGGAGATGAACTTGGGGCACGCTGCGCGGAAGAGCTCCTCGAAAATGGGGAGGGACTCGGGGCCACCGCGCTGGAGCTTGAGGAGCTGGTCGCCGTACTTCTCACGGAGGGCGCTGTGGATGGTGTCGTCCAGACGAGTGGGCTGGAAAGCGACGCAGATGGCAATAAGAGCGTACATCTGCTCGTTCTTCTTAGTGATAGAGTCGTACTGGGCGCTCTTCTGGAAGTTCTTGGTCCTCGAGACGTAGATGAGGATGTGGCTGAACATGCGGATGGCATCGGCGTAGCGGTGCTGCATCATGTAGGAGAAACCCACGTAGTAGTAGGTGGTGAAGTGGGCAGCCATGACGCGGGCGAACATGGCCTTCTTGTTGAGCTCGATATCATCAAGGGTCTTGAGAGCCAGGCTGAAATCTCCGAGGAGACAGTGGACCCGGAGAAGACCAATGATGGAGAAGTAAC
This sequence comes from Fusarium sp. NRRL 25184, assembly GCA_013755755.1. NCBI lineage: Eukaryota > Fungi > Ascomycota > Sordariomycetes > Hypocreales > Nectriaceae > Fusarium > Fusarium sp. NRRL 25184. Next base: position 68,352 of record JABSSZ010000470.1, on the reverse strand, counting down.
CCAACATCTTGTAAAGGTTCTTGGAGCCATATTCACCAGCAACGGCCAAAGGATCTTCATTACGCTTCATGGCTGCGAGCTGCTCGGTGATCTGGGATCGCTGGATAAGGGAGTACAGGACGTTGAGTACACTGTAGCAGCCCCAGGTGTTGGGGTTCTCGCGGAGAGCCTGGCGCTCCTCCTCGTTGGTTGTTTGCCGGGCAATTCGCATACGGTACGAGGAGAAAGAGTTGAACTGGTAAATAAACTCATCGATAACATCCCAAGCCCAGTAGTACTGCAGAAATATTTATTAGCCCTATCCAACTCAACATTAACTTGGTGAGACCACTAACGGAAGGGGGCTCGAGATCGACGGGGCCCTCGGAGTTCAAGATAAAGTGAAACAAGCTACAGTAAGCATCGTAGCTCTGGAACTTGGCCTCAAGAGGCGCCTGGAAATCGAGGGGCTGGGCGGCCTGCACAAGTCGAGCCTGGATATCGTCGGTCTGCGCGGTGAGGTTCAAAGAAGTGGTGCGGCTGAGATCATCACCATCCTCATACTGAACCTGCTCCTTGTACTCGGCCACCAGAGCCTCCTCCTCGACATCGCTGTCGTCATCGATGGCGCGGGCCGGAGCCACACCGTTTTGGTAAGTAGCCATCGTGTCTTGTAGAGTCGAGTCGCGCGTCGGTCTCGCTCGTCTCGTCTCGTCGTCGCGGTGAGGGGGGGAATTTTATCAACGATGCGATTTTTTTGGTTGTGTAGGGCTTCGCGGGGTCGATGCTTAGTCATTCGGATTTAGTGGGGTGTTGCGAGCTTCCATTGAGAATTCAGCCTTTCAAGGTGTAGTAGCAGCTTTTTGCTGGCCAACAAGATTTACCTTGGTCTTTGGTGTCTCGGGCTCTTTTCGTATGTATGAGTCATTCTTAGTCGATTTTCAGATATACTGAGCCAAAAGTGCCTGATGAAGTCTAAATTTGCTGACCATCGTGTGAAGTTTAGGATTAGATTAGTCACACTATGAGTAACGGCTAAGCAAAGTATCACTCAAACAACTACAAAGATCGATATAAGTTTGGGTTTGGAAGATTGACATTGGAGGCTTTAGAGCTACTGCCTCGCTGGTACAGCAGATTCCTTCTCCCCATATTTAGAAATTTTACTTGACATCCTAGACATCCTCTATCTTGAACCCCACTATCACTTCAACCTACCCTACTCATATCACTGTCGTCATAATGCCTGTCGTCACTCCAGATAAGCTGGCAAGTCTGCAAAGACAGTCCAGTGATATTCGAAATGTCAGTACAGTCTCATGAGCAAGAGAGTACACAGTCTAACGTCTTACAGATTTGCATTTTGGCCCACGTTGACCATGGCAAAACTTCACTTACCGATGCTCTCCTTGCCACCAATGGCATCATCTCACCAAAGCTGGCGGGCAAGATCCGTTATCTTGACTCTAGACCTGATGAACAAATCCGAGGAATCACGATGGAGTCTTCAGCTATCTCTCTTTACTTTGCTATGCGTCGGAAAGCAGCCCCCGATGCTGAGCCCGAGGACAAGGAGTACCTTGTCAACTTGATCGATTCACCCGGTCATATCGATTTCAGCTCAGAGGTCTCAACAGCTTCAAGATTGTGTGATGGAGCTGTTGTTCTTGTTGATGCTGTTGAGGGAGTCTGCAGTCAAACAGTCACTGTTCTTCGCCAAACATGGACAGAGAAGCTAAAGCCCCTGCTCGTCATCAACAAGATGGATAGACTTGTGACAGAACTCAAAATGACACCAGGAGAAGCATATATCCACTTGAATAAGCTATTAGAACAGGTAAATGCTGTGCTAGGAAGTTTCTTTCAGGGCGAGCGTATGGAGGAGGACCTCAACTGGAGGGAAAGAATGGAGGAGCGAGTCAATGCAGCCACAGCAGCCAAGGAATCAGCAATCGCCGACCAAGTCAGCGATACAGGAGAGGTACAATTCGAGGAAAGAGATGACGAAGATATCTACTTTGCTCCTGAAAAGAACAACGTTATTTTCAGCAGCGCCATCGATGGATGGGCATTCACCTGCAGACAATTCGCTGCCATGTATGAGAAGAAGCTGGGTATTAAGCGTGGAATTATGGAAAAGGTTCTATGGGGCAACTTCTACTTGGACCCCAAGACGAAGAAGATTTTGGGTCCTAAGCATCTCAAGGGAAGAAATCTGAAGCCCTTGTTTGTGCAATTGGTACTGGAGCCAGTATGGACTGTCTATCAAGCTACAGTGGGAGGTGATAACGGGCAGGGTGATCGAGATCTGCTGGAAAAGGTCACCAAGTCCCTAGGAATCAAGATCACCCCTCACATGCTCAAGTCGCGAGATCAGAAGCTTCTCATGACGACAATTTTCGCAAACTGGCTTCCCTTATCAACAGCACTACTGGTGTCCGTCATTGAATCTCTGCCTTCGCCTCCGGCCGCTCAGGCTGCACGACTTCCCGAGCTGATCGAAGAATCCCCAGGATCTGAGCACATTGATCAGACCATCAAGGACGCCATGATCTCTTTCAAACATGAAAAGTCTGACCCTGTGGTTGCCTACGTCAGTAAAATGGTTTCTATTCCCGAGAGTGAACTTCCCGAAAACAAGCGACGTGCTGGAACCCAGATGAGTGGCGAAGAGGCCCGAGAGCTTGCACGAAAGAAGCGAGCTGAAGCTGCTCGAGCCCAGGCTGCAGCTGGTGAGAATGGTGTTGACAGCATGGCGACCTCGATGGATGCCATCAACCTTGACGATTATGCCCCTGAGCTGGAAGAGAAGAAGGTTGATCCTGAGCACCTTATCGGCTTCGCCCGTATTTACTCAGGAACTCTTTCCGTCGGCGATAAGCTCTACGTTATTCCTCCGAAATGGTCACCTGCTGAGCCAAACGCCGATCCTGAGCCTCAAGAAGTCACTGTTACTGCGCTCTATATGCTTATGGGACGAAACCTTGAGGCTCTAGATTCAGTTCCTGCCGGCTGTGTCTTTGGTATTGGTGGTCTCGAGGGCAAGATTCTCAAATCCGGTACCTTGTGCAGTCGCCGTGACGGCGCCGTCAACCTCGCGGGTGTCACCATGCTGGGCAAGCCTATCGTTCGCGTTGCACTGGAACCTGTGAACCCCGCCGATCTTGACAAGATGATCCATGGGCTCAAGCTTCTGGTCCAGAGCGACCCTTGTGCTGAGTATGAGCTTCTGGGTAGTGGTGAACATGTGTTATTGACTGCAGGTGAGCTGCATCTTGAGCGATGCTTGACTGATCTCAAGGAGCGGTTTGCTCTGTGCGATATTCAACCTGGTGCTCCTATTGTTCCCTACCGAGAGACAATTGTCCGAGCTGAAGAGATGCGGCCTCCCGCGAACAAGGAGCTAGGTCGTGGTGCGGTTGTGGCTACCACAAGCTCTAAGCAAGTGACTCTCTCGCTCCGTGTGCAGCCAATCCCCGAAAACGTAACAGACTTTTTGGTCAAGAATGGCGATGCTGTCAAGCGAGTCTACGACCGCGGGGCCAAGAAGGATGAGGAGGGCGAAGAAATCGTGGCTGAAGCTGATGTTGCGGCTGGAAACACCCTTTCAGTGGAAGACTTCAAGAAGCAACTTAAGGAGAAGCTTGAAGGTGGAAAGGGTAGAGATATCTGGAAGGACTCTATTGATAAGATTGTGGCCTTCGGACCTCGACGTACTGGACCAAACCTACTTATCGATGCTACTGCAGATGGTATCTTCTCCAAGGCTTTTGCTACTGAAAAGATTGTCGAGACTGCGCCTCGTGCTGATGAGTCTCTTCACCCTAGCCATCTCACTGATAAGATCTCATACGCCTTCCAACTTGCTACGGCTCAGGGTCCTCTGTGCAACGAGCCACTTCAGGGCGTTGCAGTCTTTATTGAGGATGTTGCCCTGAACCTCGCTGAGGACGACTCCTCTGCACGCGACAAACTTGGTCGTCTCACTGGTGAGATTATCAGAATCTTCCAATCTTCTCTTCGCGCAGGTTTCATGGACTGGTCTCCCCGTCTCATGCTTGCCATGTACAGCGTCGAGATTCAAGCATCCACAGAAGTCCTCGGTCGTGTATACGATGTTCTTACCCGTCGTCGCGGACGTGTCAACGCCGAACTCATGAAAGAAGGTACACCATTCTTCACAATTCAAGCTCTGGTTCCCGTAGCCGAGAGCTTCGGATTTGCCGATGAGATGCGTAAGCGTACCAGTGGCGCAGCCCAGCCACAGCTGATCTTTGCTGGATTTGAGATTCTGGATGAAGATCCTTTCTGGGTACCTTTCACAGAAGATGATCTCGAGGATCTTGGTGAGTTGGCTGATAAAGAGAACGTGGCGAAGCGATATATGGATGGTGTGAGGAGAAAGAAGGGATTACTTGTCGAAGGAAGAAATGTTGCTACAGACGCAGAGAAGCAAAAGACACTGAAGAGGTAGATGTATTTGAGAAGCAATAAAATTATACAAGTTATGTTATAGGCTGCCGTGACAAGGTAGTCGTAGTGTGCATGTGTTTATCGGCCGCAGTGTAACATGGATTCTTCCGCATTGCATAGAGATCAGATGAATCTGTTACAGGCACAACTCCATGGCTTTTCTTGACAAATGTAAATTTTGAAATAGGTATTGTGGCAGAGTTGCGGATAGTATGCCTCCCAGCGCCCAAGCTATAAGAGCCTCTTTGTTGCTACAACAAATCAGCTGAGTGAACCGGAGAGAGTCCTATTGGTAAAGCCCTCGAACTGCAAATTGTCTACCCAAGTCCTGGTTTTGATAGTTCTTGTGGGCTAAGTTGTGATGCTTCCATGGTATTCCGTGACATTCGTCTCTGGGACACACTGCTGAGAACCGTTCTCTCCTACTCCTTCTTCTCTTTTCCTCTATTCCTTTCTTACAGTTATGGAAGTAGTCGATCGAGATCTTCTATTCAACTCCTTTCTATTCTCATCGAGAATCATGATGACTTGCATTTATATCGTCATCAACTTTGCCAGAATCATCAAAAGCGCATCAAGCAGCCGACAGTCTGCAAGTTCCAAGGTTTTCTCATGCAGGTCCCTGTAGGACTTCATCCACATAGTCATAGAACCCAATTTTCTTTTGGACTCCGTATCTTACTTAACCAACTATGATTTCCCTCCTGCTTTATGTTTAAGACAGGCCCGCCCAATCTTGTATTGCGAGTACACGTTGTACACGTTTTGTTGTGTCTCACCACCAGCTCGGATCTCTTGCCCTCACATCAAATAGTCGGTGGCTGAGCTGAGCTTCCCTCATCCGATATGGGGTCTTTATGCAGAGTGCCTGATTTGCCAATACGAGCTGAAACTTGGCGAGAGCCGCGGCTGAGTCTCTCTTCTCCACTACCCTCAGATCAAACGGTGACATGTCAACTGCGAAAAGAGAGACTATCATATTCTGACCCCTGGCGGTCTTAACCCTTGCTCCCACACATTCGGCACTTTCTCCACGATTTCGGCAGCTAACGAGAAGCCGAGCGTCCCCGGTGGATAAACGTTGCTTTTTTGTCCCTGCCACGAAACACGACGGCCCGTTCGACTTTTCCTCGTTTGGTTTGAGTCCATCTGCATAGACCGAGTTTTTCTTTTTGCAAAAAGGATTTCGTAGGTCTTGATTTTTCCGTTGAGGGATGTGAGGGATGAAGAGGCTGGACTCAGAAACATGGAGTATTTTTACGTGGAGTATTGGAGATGGACCCTAAAAGAAGTAAAAATTGAGGACTAGATTGTCTAGACGCACAAATTCGCCGCTGGCTTCATATCAGATATTTCTGATAATCTTATATCACGGGTTTCCTTCCCGAGGGGCTGGTTCTCGTTGCTCTGCTACAGATCCGAGCTGCAGTCCAACTCATCATGGATCCCCAGACGTCTATTGAAGAAAGTGCTGCAGCAATGACGGAGGTCAATCTCAAGGCCTTCAACATAGAGGCCTTTACATTATTTGGCATTGCGTTGCTGGTCACCGTGTTAAGGTCGTGTGTGCGGATCAGGACTGTGGGATGCAGGAACCTCTGGGCAGATGACTATCTCGTCATTTTGGCTGCTGTAAGTGATGATTATCTTATGTGGACGCATTGTACTAACGTCATTAGGGCATCTACGCTATAGAAACAGGACTGGCATATTCGGTCGGGAATATTGCTCAAGGGCTGGCGAATAACTCGATGACGGACGAACAACGAGCCTCTTTACAACCAGAAGATCATGAATATCAGCTTCGGTAGGCCAGTAACTCTATCTTTCTGGTTATGTATGCTAATACTTACAGTATCATTGGCTCCAAGATCCAAATCGCTCTATGGGCAACTTACTCATCCCTCCTCTGGATCCTCAAAGCAGCCATGTGCACTTTCTACTACCGACTTACAAAAGACCTTCAAGGCCACCGAGTTCGGGTCATTATCGGCTTTGGCTTCATTATTTTTTCATTTGTTGTTGTGCAGATGAATCTCCTTCTCAGTTGCCGCCCATTCGACCACTGGTGGCAGATCTTCCCTGATCCCGGAGCCTTCTGCCATGCTGCCATTTCGCCTGCTCTGATTTGGACCTGTCTTGCTTTCAACTTGGCAACTGACTTTTACCTCATTATGATTCCTATGCCAATGCTTTGGAAGGCTGCTATGCCTTGGCCTCAAAAGGTCGGGCTCATTGCCCTATTCAGCTGTGGATTGTTTGTCACTATGGCCGCTATCCTTCGCGTTGTGCTGCTAGTATCTGTAAGTATGCCTCAACCAGCAAGTCACACTACATGCATCTAACATCAACAAGGATCCAATCAATGGCCCTCAACTAGCAGCCTCTTGGGCAGTTCGCGAGACCTTTGTCGCCATCATGACAACAAACATCCCCATGCTATTCCCAACATTTAAGAAATGGGCAGTTCCCATTGTCGAAAGAGCTGGCTCCTCTTTGAGTATCTACCGAACTCCACCGAGCACTATCGTGGATTCCAGATTCTCTGGAGCTCTGTCTCTAGGCAGTTTGAGGCAAAAGAGCCGAGGGTCATCTCATAATACATGCATTAGCCCCATGTCGCCGACTGCCAGTGAGACTGAAGCACACATGAACTCACTTGGCCTTACTTATACTATTCCTGACTCAAGCCTCAAGAAGCCAAAAGCTTCCATGACGACACACAAGATAGTGGCCATACGTCTCCCACGCATCGACACCTCAGCCCCCGCTGATCCAGGCCACGCATCTGGTCGACTGAGCACGAGAAGTGAAAGTTCCGTTGTTTCCTGGTCAGAAACTTTGGTGAACTCGCCTCAATCTGAGGGAACGGAGTCTTTACTCTCAGCCCATGTTCACCACGACAGATACAGCAAGCAGGTTTAACGCCTTTGTTCCGAACAGCCATAATGCCTTTGTCTCCGGATACGAAATTACGACAAAGATGATCACATTTTCCATCAACTTACATGATTCATGATTCTACGTTAATTACCGAAAATAGAAAAAAGCTCATAGATTTGTTTCTGGGTTGGTTATGATATTTTATTGCTTCAATTATTATGAGTTCAACATGAGAAGCTTCGGAGGCTCTCCGTGTGTGAGCATGCAGACTACCACGCTTCCGAGTTTCATTCACTTCAACCATTAGAAACACTTAGATACTGTACTTATTAGTCAAATATTACTTTGCTCGTTACTTATGAAACACCATAGCGAAGCATTACCCTCGTTGTTACTCCATCGGGACAACTCCCAAACCTGCGGTATACCCTCAAAGGCTTCAAAGCCTTAAGACAATGAGCCTTTGTTGTTTGTTGGAGCTTCTTTTCTTTACTCTGAGCGATGTTCTCTTTATTTAGGGACCTGAGCGCAATAAAAGAATGGACATTATAGCGTCATCTTTGTTTGAACTGAATGGGCTCTTTCAAAGACAGTGAACAACGGAGCGAGGGATCAAGGAATCACCAAGCTTTTCTTCATAGTTTTGAATATAAGAGGCTCGACATGCTCCATATGGCGAATCAACGCGAATTTCATGCAACATCAACAGTCTTATACGCAAATCATTATCATGGCTCCGACACCTTGTACTACATCGAAGACCAGGGAAACTCGAACAGTTTCTGAAGCTTCACTGATAACCCCTGCCAAATCAACAACGCCAGAATCACCCATTGCAGCACCTATTAAAGCCAAGCCTAAATCTAGCCCGGTATTCCTCCCTACACCACCCGAGACCAAGCGCAAAAGGACATGCCGCGATAGTCCGGTCCCGTTCAAGCTGAAAAAAACAGCCTCAACTCCCAGGGCCGTGACTCGCCCTGAAACTCTCAACTGGTTGGCAGACCTTGAGGACGAGGATTACGAACCTCCTCAGTCTCCAACGCCTGCCGGTTCAGGGGCTGTCGAGGAGGACGAGACCAGCGAAGATGAGGAAGAGAAGGTATCTAAGCTTGGACCCAAGTCGTTCCGATGCGAAAGTTTTACCAAAAGCTGGGAAGAGATCGGACAGCGACGAGACTTTGAGTTCTTCCAGGCCTATCCTCACGATGAGTTCTCAACCCTCTGCGTGGATCATTTTATGCAACTCGCAGAGAGCTGGTACTCTCGGCGCAAATCCATGGTCAACCATCAGATTCAAAAGATTGTTAGGGCTGGCTTGATTCATAAGCCTGACTTTTCAAAACTGGCCCTCCCTGTTTGCGATGAGACCTGGACTGTTAAAAGTCTTGAAGACTTCAAAGTCGAGTTACACAAGGGGATCAGCGATGCCAGTGATCGGGTGACGCTCAACCATATACAAATCCTTGAGGCTACCGGAGAACGACCCATTTGTGAACTCGGGAACCAGGACTACCCTTTGAAGTGCTCATTATGTACCAACTATGAGTTGCCATGTAAGGGTAAGTACATCGAGGTTGACAAGGCACATTGTCGTAGGGATGTTCCACCCTACGTCCTGAACCCATTTTATGCCACCTTGGACAAGGCTTCCAGACCCTTCACCGACTGTTGCCACCAAAATGCTCTCACAGTCCTCATGGGTGACAAAGGCAGAGATTACATGGAGTGCAAGGACTGTTGTTACAGCCAGGCACTCCCTCAGCATCCCCTTCAGTGGCTAAAGGAATATGCAATCAAAGTAGCTGGAATTCGTATCCCAGTCAAAGTTCGTCCCGAGCGTCTTCATCTCAACAGCAAACTCGGGCATGTCGATGTCGGTGGCATTCATATCATTGTCGACCATTGTGTTGGTGGGCGAATGATCAAATTTCGGTAGGTTCTTGTTCCAACCCCTTTGCAGATAATATAGATAGCTAACCTCTTTCCATAGGTCAACTCAATTCTCGAAGGCCCATGAGATGCATGCCTTGGACTTTCACCTGGAGGACGAGATCAACATGGCTGAGTTTGATCTGCCCGAGGATCATGAGTCCCGCGACAGGGAAGCTGGGTTCAACGAGCTATACTGGCAAGAGGGTGCTTTTAACGCAATTGCCTATTGTTCTAGCGTATTTGATAACTGTTCGTGTCATTGAAGGGAAGTTATGGGGTAGCGATGGGGAGAAAGTATTAGAAATATCTAATAATATGGCTTGAATATGCTATTAAAAAGGATATATGGTTGTTATGGCGAATTCTAGTTACACTAGACTATCATGATGTCTAACAGGCTAGATAGAGAAGTTAAAAGAAGACGAATAGTAGACTTATGAAAATGCAATACTTGTAAAAGATGACTCAATAAAAAGGCTGAATGCCTCTATTCACATGACCACTGTAGGGTAACTCTCCAGGCAACCATCTGCGGCTGAAAGGGAAAACTCCCACGTGCCCAACGTTACGTACCCACCTTGAAAATCCTGACCAGTCAAGATATTTCTTTCAACCTTGGAAAATCCAGGGCATTTACAGTGGGACTAGCGGCCTCCTCCAGGGGAGGGGACCTCTTGCAGTGTAAGATGGCCCCGGCTCCAGCTCCCTGCCAGCTGATGTAAGGCTCCAGGGCCTCCACTCATTTAACTGGAGGCAGCCATTCAGCCATTTCGTGGTGGATTGCTGAAAGTCGCCTCGAAACTTGAACTCTGCATATCTTTAAAGTGCCACGATGCGATACTGAAGAGTCACGTTACAACATTGTCTACTCAATACTTGTCTAATACCGCTTATCTTTTGGAACTTCTCCCCCGTACTTCACTTCTCACGTTCCTTTCATCGTACTCTTCTCTCTTGTTTTTACCATCTTCTTTAGTCTGGTCCCACCCGTTGCGCGACATTGCCGACGTTCGGGAGCGACACGCACACGCCACCGCGAACCCCTCCATCCCTGACCTGCGACCCAACTCAAGTCAGACCTCGTCGTCGCTCTCCCTTTGAAGACATTTTTGGATTACTAGGACCGGCCTACTATTCACTCATAATGCGTCTCTTCGGCGGAAAGAACAACAAGATCAAGGTCGACCCTCCCAAGATCAGGATCGAAAAGGTTGTCGTCGACCGACCTGCCCAGAAGCCTAAGCCTAAATCCACTTCCGCACTCAGCGCCTCAGCATCGCGCTCCTCCTCTTCTCACCGTCCCTCGCCGAAACCACTGGCACGACAGGCTAGTCACTCGCCGTACCCCTCATCTTCCGACGAGAAGCGACTCGAGCGTAAGCGCAAGGCACCGTCCGTCACCCGTCGATCACCAGCTAGCGACCGTATCGAGTTCGACAAAGACAGTGATGGCGAAGACGATGGATGGATGACTCTCGATACCAAGAGACAACGCAAAGGCACGGAAGACGGCAGCTTTGTTGACCCTAACCGCAAACTGAGAAGCGTAAGAGCCTTTGAGGATCGGATGGACAGTCGAAGCTTCATTCATGCCGTGGATGTGGCCTCGCTTGAGCACAAGTGCGTGCCTGTGATGGGCGCACAGAAAGAGGATGTAGCTATCCGACTACAATATCCCAGCTTACAACCTCGAGAGAAGTGAGTCTTCCCGGCGACCCCGAACTCTAAAACTAATGCTGACATGATTATAGGTATGAGCTAGTATGGGGAAAAGACAAGATCGATGCCGTCGAAGCTAGCATCAAGGTGGTTCGCCATGTAGCCGAAACATACCTCACCGAAGAGGAAGCCGAGCCTTTCACAAATCCTAATGGTGGTATCATTCGAAGACTTGAAAAGGCCTCCAACCGGAACATCCAGGATTTGATGGGGTTCAAGGCAGCTCTGCGCGAATACAACGAAAAGCTTCGTGCTCTAGTCGAGGACGGTGTGATTGCCAAAAACCTCGATAAGATGCATGAGCTTCCCCAACACCTTGTGGCTTTCATTCTCGATCAAATTTATGACCGAACAGTAGCCCTAAAGGTGGAACTTCTTTCCAAGTATGAGAACGGAACCGACTATGTCTATGGCGAACTCCTTCACCCTTTCATTTCTAAGATCTTGGTAGAGCAGACACGAATGACCTCTGGTCAGGTCTTCGTTGATCTCGGCTCAGGTGTTGGTAATGTGGTTTTGCAAGCCGCTCTCGAGATTGGCTGTGAGAGTTGGGGTTGCGAGATGATGGAGAATGCCTGCAATCTTGCTGAGGAGCAAAAGAAGGAGTTTGATGCCCGATGCATGCTCTGGGGGGTTCGACCTGGCAAGGTTCACCTGGAGCGAGGCGATTTCCGCAAGAACTTGCCCATCCATGAGGCCCTTAAGCGTGCAGATGTTGTGCTCGTTAACAACAAGGCCTTCACGTCGCAGTTGAACGATGATTTGGTCCGTATGTTCCTGGATCTTAAATCGGGCTGCAAGATCGTGTCGCTCAAATCCTTTGTTGCGGAAAAGAGCAACAACCACAACATCAACGACGTTGGCAGCACCATTCTGGAGGTGGAAGAGTGCACATACCCTGAGGGTTATGTGAGTTGGACTAATGCAGGAGGATCGTACTTCATTTCGACGCGTAAGTAGACTATAGAGCTTCATAAGCACTCAGTGGCAGAGATTATGGTGTTGGAGAAATAGGGATAGGGCAGACGGTTACATCAGCGTGGTATAAGGGTATGTTCGGACTTACAGGATACTCCATATAGTATTTGTTTTTTTTCGGCGACATCGTGGCTCTTTTCTCTGTTTGACCTGCTTCGTTTTGCGTCATGGACTGTCGACTATCGTCCCTTTTCGAAGATGGGTTCGTTGGCAAGGTTCATAGCTTCTGCTTCTTGTGCCATCCTCTTCATCCATCTGTCCACTAGTTCTTTGTTCTCCTTCTTCACCTTATCTCTTTCCTTCTCGGCCATGGACATTTGTAGATTCAGCGCAATCATCTCATCTTGTACTTGCTGATGTTGCTGTGAGCAACGAAGACGGTGAATTGCAGCATTTGGGTCACACGTACCTCAACAAGCTTGCGCTTTTCCCTCAACTCGTATTCCCGATCCTTTAGTCTGGTGGTAAGACTATTTCGATCGGCCGTGAGGTCGCGGATTGATTTCGTATCTGCCTTGTGCTTTGCCCGTAGCTGCATCAACTCTTCCTCGCCCGCACGTAATCGCTTTTCGGTAACACCCTTTGATCGAAGGGCTTCAGCGAGATCCTGTTTTAGTTGCGCAACACCAGGATCGTTTGTTGAGAGTTCGGTGGGTTGCGCAGTTGGTGTCCCGCTATTCGCAACCAGCGCCTCTAGCCCATTCTTCTCAGCCTCAAGGGCAGATATGCGATCTGCCATCTGCGAGCCTTGAAATCATTGTCAGTTTGATGAACCTTTTCGTATCCTCGCGTGATACTGTCGCATGCTGGAGGAGGGGTTATGTGGGGGTGCTTTTACGAACAAGCCTGAACAAGCTCCATGTTGACGGGATTGCTGAGCTCTGCATCCTTAATGGATGAGAGATACTGGTCACGCCAGTTTGGCATTGTGAGTGAGTATGATGTTTGTGATGGTCGACAGATGAGGAGGTTTCGATGTGGATGACATTAAGTTGAGTAAAAGTGACGAGAGAATGAGTTGGGTCGACAGAGTGACTTGCATGCACTTGCACCGCTCATTCTTTTCCGCCATGTGAATGATGCAACCGCCGAAAGGAACCTAAAATTAGCGGGACAAGGAGCTACCCGACCGCTAATTCCAGCCGGAGAATAGCCGTGCGCCTGGCAACCTCCACTTACGTCCTACCTGAGCCTACGGTATGATGCAGCACCTAAGCTCCCTGCTCTCATTCATACTGTACAGGTGCCTAGCTGACGAACAACATTCAGCTACAGGCGCGTCTCTTCCTCAACAAATTCAAAAAGATTGGGTTACAATATGAGATAACGCGAGATGGACACACTTCACGCCAGAGCAGACTGGGAGAGTGTTGGGGACAGATGGTTCCGCAAAACACAGCAGTATACAGCTGTGTTTGACCAAGATCTCGACTTGGATAATTATATCGTTGCGGGAGCTCCATATGCAGGAGCACTAGGTAAGTTCTAAGCCACAGAAATCTAAGATCATTAAATCATAAGTTTCCAATATACTTATGATTAACTTAGTGTTGATGTAATTGTAACTGACCACATCCTCAGCACTATGGCGCGACGACACAAAGCTTCTAGCATATCAACCAGGAAGATCAGCAAAACCAGCAATTGACATCTACAGCCTTGCCGGTAAGAAACTCCGAAGTATCCCCTGGGATAATGGTACCATTAAAGGCCTTGGGTGGTCTGAAGATGAGACTCTACTCGTTGTTACCACTGACGGTACGGTCCGTTGCTATGATCTTCAAGGAGATTTTACACAATTCTCCCTTGGCCATGGTGCCGACAACTACAGCGTCGAGTCGTGTCGGTAGGTGCCTCTTAGTGATATGGTCTACTTCCGCGACTGACAAGTGGCAGTTTCTACGACCATGGCATGGTAGCACTACTTGGAAACAACTCACTCGTCACAGTCTCATCATATACTGAACCCCGACCCAAAGCTCTTGCTAATATACCGGAAAGCGAGATCCACGCTTGGTCAATTATTTCACCAAACCACACATTATCTCGGTCTGTCGAGGTACTATTAAGCGTCGATAAGACTGTATACGTCGTCGATGCTACTGATTGCGAAGACCGTTTTCTCGATATTGGGCCTTTCAGCCATATTAGTGTCTCTCCGGATGGCCGCTACGTCAACCTTTATGCTGTGAATGGGAAAGCTCATGTCATATCAAGTGACTTCCAAGAACGGCTATTCGAACATGATTCTGACTCTCAAACACCTCCTCTATATGTCGAATGGTGCGGGTCCGATGCCCTCATTGCCTGGGAGGATGAGGTGCATATTATCGGACCTGGCGACTCTTCATCTTCATATATATACGATAGCACACGTGTACATGTCATTTCTGGTATGTACCTCATCGAACTTCAATGCTAGACTTCTAATATTCTTATAGAACACGATGGTGCCCGTCTGATTACAAATGACTTTTGCGAGTTCCTTGAAAGAGTGCCTAGGGACACCCTCGAAGTCTTTGGCCAGTCTTCAGATTCATCACCTGCTTCGATTCTTCTCGACGCTGTAGGCCAACTGGAGCTTGAGTCTCCAAAAGCAGATGATTACATCCAACTAATACGACCCAATCTTACCGGGGCTGTGGACACTTGTGTCAATGCAGCTGGGCGTGAATTTGATACCCACTGGCAGAAGCGTTTACTCAAAGCAGCTTCATTTGGAAAATCTGTACTCGATATATATAACAGTGACGACTTTGTTGACATGTGCGAGACTCTACGCGTGCTCAACGCTGTGCGATATTATGAAGTTGGCATGCCACTGTCTTTTGAACAGTATCACCGCTTGACACCAGAGAGCCTCATTCGACGATTGCTCAACCGACACGAGTATCTGCTTGCCTTGAAGATTGCAGGCTATCTGAAGTTACCAACAGATCGAATCTATGTACACTGGGCGTCTAGCAAGGTCCGTGTAGGTGGCGAGGATGACGATACCATCTGCCGGTTGATCGTGGAGAGACTATCTGGCAAGCCTGGAATTTCCTTTGAAGAGATCGCTCGTGCAGCATATCAAGAAGGAAGGGCCCGACTTGCTACTGAACTTCTCAACCATGAGCCTCGCGGTGGTAGACAGGTTCCTCTTCTATTGAGTATGGAGGAGGATGAGCTTGCTCTCGACAAAGCTGTTGAGAGTGGTGACACAGACTTAATACTGTCAGTTTTGTTGCAGCTCAAGAAGAAGTTGCCCCTCGCCGCTTTCTTCAGGGTCATCAATGCACGACCGACAGCAACAGCACTGGTGGAAGCTTTGGCCATGGAAGAGGGTGACAACACTCTGCTAAAAGACCTGTATTATCAAGATGACCGACGAGAAGATGGTGCCAACGTTTTTATCCGCGAATCATTGAAACAACCTGATGCTCGAACAGCGTCTGACAAATTGGCACTGGCAGCAAAGCTATTAGCTGATTCAAAGGAGTCTACGTTCGAGGTTCATGCGTTGAAGGAGGCTACGACACTTCTGCGCATGCAGGAAGCTTTCGACCGGGATTTGACCGACACCTTTACTGGCCTGAGCGTCAATGAAACCATGTTTAAGCTTATTCGACTGGGCTACCACGGACGGGCTAAGAAGATCCAGAGCGAGTTCAAAGTCCCCGAGAAAGTGGCGTGGTGGATTCGGTATGTGGACCTTGTCCC
Source organism: Fusarium sp. NRRL 25184 (assembly GCA_013755755.1). NCBI lineage: Eukaryota > Fungi > Ascomycota > Sordariomycetes > Hypocreales > Nectriaceae > Fusarium > Fusarium sp. NRRL 25184. The sequence continues at coordinate 52,683 of JABSSZ010000470.1, read as the reverse complement.
CAACAGGCCCTGGCTTCGGGACGACAATGTTGGACAACGGCTAACTTGCTCCTGCAGATTACGAGCACTAGTTGCGAAGCGAGACTGGAACGAGATCGAGGAGATCTCCAAGACAAGGAGAAGCCCCATTGGTTGGGAGGTGAGTTACAGAATGAGAACGGTGTGGAGTGAGATCTGAGACTGACAATTGTAGCCCTTCTTCAACCTCACGCTTCAAGCAGGTAATCCACGGTTAGCATCTGTATTTGTACCCAAATGCACATCAGTAGAAGCTGGAGAGACGATCACCATGTATGAGAAATGTGGGATGCGAGTGAAGGCCGCGCAAGAAGCCGTGAGACTCAAGGACAGTGAGTCTTGGGAGAGGCTCTTGGAGGCTGCAGGAAAGGGGTCACAAGAGGGAAGAGAGATCGAACGTCTGGGCCAATCCGTATTCAAGAAGTAGAGCCAGCTCTGCTGTAATTTCTTAGAGACACATATAACTCGTTTCACCATACTTTCATAGCAAGAATATCCACAGACATGAAGCAGCCATGATGATCGATTATGATTCTCGTCAAGTTACAGAAATGATACGATCGGAACCGCGTTTAACGCCATGCAGCTGTGAACCAAGCCATCTACTGCAGTGGCTGCATAGTGGATGGGACATAAAATTGATGAATACTTTTACGATTCTTTATTGAGCTATGAGAATTGACGCCTCAATACAGCTACGCACTTACCGACTGGAATGTGAGAGTCTGCAGTTGTGTCGGAAGATGTCACGGATATTCGCGTGATGTTTCCCAGGGTCTCGTGACGTGCCTAGTTGCAAGTCATGTTTCTGTTGGTGTCTCATGATCCGCGATAACTGTTTGGCACTCTAACATTAGTCGACGTTAAGCGGAACTAGCGGACATCGATACAGGTTAAGAGGGTTTCGCATGTGAGCTTAAGATAACGTTATGCTTGATCGGGATCTACCGAAACCGTTCCACGGTGAGCAAAGCAGATGATGCCTGTTGGTGGCATGACAGCCGAGGACCCTGTATCGTACTGTACGGTACTGTAGGTTGAGAAGAGGGAGGGTAGGATGATGATATCATGGGTTACATTCTGGCTCCGATGTGGGGATGACCTCGGCATGTACAGAACCAACTGCAAGGTAAGGTAATAACTGGGGAACAGGCTATTCAGTAACACAAACTCGGAGACTTTATGTCAGTGAGTTTCATTATCGTGATACTTGAGAAGAAATTCAATCCATCGGTTCAACAGTACCCCCTTTTTTGCCTCCCAAGCATTTTTGTTTGCTTGTTTGCTTGCTTGCATGCATCGTAAGCTTAAGCCCTGTTCCTCTTTGGGCTATGGTGTAAGGTCTCGAAGAGTCTGGTGGTGGCGGTATCAGAAACACCAGCACCAAAAAGTCCGAGGTGTAACTCAACTTGGGTTTAAGCCTCAACCGAAGGAACTTTGAGAAACGGCTGAGAGACTCTTCTTTTCTAGAAGCATGTGAGGCGTTTCGGTTAAGTCGGGTTGTTTCTAGACGGGCAACGAGTGGGTATGAGAGATTGGGTAGCGGTTGGGAGATGTTAATTGTGGAAAACGGCCTTTTTTAAGCTGGGGATGACTTGTGTGAAAGATGGAGAATGTATGTCATGATGGATCTAGACTGTGGAGCTACTTAGGGACATGGAGGCATGAAATTCAGGGCAATCGATATTGCATCGTTTAAGGGTCCTTTTCTTACCGATATTTGATGACGAAGAACATGTCGTGTAACTCAAGGATTACCACTGATAGTGTCAGCAAGGACTGAGGTCGTAAAGTATTTGGCCACCTCCAAAAAGGGATCCGCGCTCCGTTTCCGATACTGACTGAACCCCTGTTCTACGTACTATATTTTGCCAAGACGCCTTTTCCAAGAGTCAGTGAAGCTGAGATGTTCTAGAGCGGCCACCCCGAATCACGTTCTGACTGGCAGGCAGGCAGGCAGGCAGATTTGATCACTTGGCTGTGTGCGTGATGTTGCCTGCTTTTCTAGTTAGGGCGATGTTGATTGATATTGCCATGAATCAATTCGCTATTCCTAGATGATCCTTGTAATTGCCTGTTCTTGATGGGCCACTAGTGCAATCTTTACTGAGACCAACATGAGTCCTACTGAGGATTGCCAGCATGGAGAGAATCAGGTTTCAATGGTTATTGATGTTGAGTTAATTACCAAGAAGCTTACTGATGATGATAGATCCATAACTTCAACCTTGCAAAATACTATCCTTTGTTTATAATTACGTCTGCCAAACTGTTCGTTCCTTGGCTAGAATTCATGGATCTCACTCTCTGCTCGGGCGTTCTCGCTAGGGGCCCCATATCCTGATCGATCCCCTCTCTTATTCTGGAGGAGTACCCCCCCTTCACTCACTAGAACGAATCAAGCTCGATGCCCCTGTCAGCTCAAGAACATGACACCCCCCTGTCTTGATCCCCGGTTCTCCAGGTATGGTGAAAGAAAGTACAGCAGGTTCAGTCACTGATTTACTGGTCTTCTTTTCTTTCACCCGCTGAATGGGCTCTGTACGAAGTACTGTACCGCCGCCACTGTTGTTTTTCTAATCCATCGTATCGCCAAGCCAAGCCCGTAAATCAACTCACCAACCTCCAGCTTTTGGTTCCTCTTCCTTTTTCTTTCTCTCTACCTCGTGCTTCCTCAACTGTTTTTGGTCTTGTTTATTGCTTTTCCGTTATTGCCATCAAATCTTGCCTCGGAATCAATCCTCCCTCCTCATAGGACTACCTCCCTGCCTCTAACGGAATAACGAACCATCGACCCTAAGTCTAGAACTGATCTGCAAGGCGGAACTGAACCGTACGGAGGCAATTCAACTTTAGCAATTCCCATCAACGACTACATTAGACGAAACGAGAAACCTGAGTGATATCGCCTGCTTCATATGCGCACGCCATTATAAGACCCTGTTTCTCTCACCAACGCTCTCGTCCTACCGAATACTCTGCAACACCAAAGCCAGCGTCTGTCTCAGTATAGGTTTCAGTCTCATCGCCATTTGCAGCAAACACAACAAGAAACAAGACAAGACTCAATCCAAAGCAAAACAAAGCCAAGCAAGTCCAGGGTTAGACTGGAAATTAAGCTTCGTCTTTCTGCAGTGCAATTCTCTTTCTTGCCTGACCTGATAGTGTCCAAGTCCAGATTGCGCCGCATTCTACTGCTTCTCCCTTTCTCGGTTGGCTCCGTCTGGCTTTGATTTAGAGTTGATCTGATCTGCTCAAATACCTACCAGCGCCTGGCCATTGCATTCGCATCTGTTCCAGTTCCTCCCCTTCCCGTCGTCTTGTCTTTCTTGTCACTCTGCTTAAAGCTATACCCTTGCAGGCACCCACCTAATACAGGGCCCTGCTCTCTCTTACATACATCCAGTTACATATTTGTTTTCCTTTTTCTAAAATCCCTCCTTCGGGTGCCTGGTTTCCCTCTCCAAATATGTTTACTCAACCGGTGGTTTCCACGCCCACGGGCCCGCCACAGTCGTCCTCCACATCCACCTCAAGACCGAGTCGTCTCCGAGGGTTGAGCTACTTGCGTAACTATACACAAAATCATTTATTGTCTCGCGACAACCACCATAACAGTTCCAGCACTGGATCAGCAGGCGGTACAGGCTCAGGCACAGCAAGTGCACGAAGCACGTCCCCTAATCGACACGGCTCTAGCCTCACGCGATCCCTCAGCCATTCGCCTACTACAAGTGGACCATCCACTGGAGCCCAGAACACCAACCACTTGACACTCGTCAGTTCGACACCCGATCCCGTGAGGAATTTGACATCGGCGACCACCACAACATCGATACCTGCGCTGCCTCCTACTTCTGTTCCCGCTTCCGCTTCCGCTGCTACTGACGCTGCTTCAAATTCTACTGAATCACCAAGGGCTTCCTCACAGCATTCTGCCGACATCAACGACCCCGCTACCGCTGCAACAGAATTATCAATGACTGTAGATACTCAAACCTCTGCAGCCGCTGGCACAGTCGACTCGAACCATGACCAGCCTACCATGACGAGATCCCGATCAGCCACCACTGGCGAAGGGGGCTCGTCAACTCCCGAAACTGCCCCATCAATTCGCTTCTCAGCCTACTACGACCCGCGCTCTACACGCCCGTCCCTTACATTCCCTCCTATTTCCAGAACCCTGCCCACAGGGTCTGAGAAGATTCGTGTTGGTCGTTACTCAGAACGCGATAGTCACTCCGTGTCGAATATGCCTGGTAACCAGCCATCAGCTGCACCCGTGGGTTTTAAGAGCAAGGTCGTCAGTCGTCGCCACTGCGAGTTCTGGCATGAGGATGGAAAATGGTATATCAAGGACGTTAAAAGCTCTTCTGGTACATTCCTGAACCATATTCGCTTAAGCCCACCATCTCAGGAAAGCAAAGCTTTCCCCGTCAACGATGGAGATATCGTTCAGCTCGGAATTGACTTTAAGGGTGGAGAAGAGATGATCTTCCGCTGTGTCAAGATGCGACTAGAGTTAAACCGTGGTTGGCAGAACAAGCTTAACACTTTTAAGTATGTCTTTACTTGACTATTGAGAGAATATTTGAACGCTGACATTTTGATTAGCATGGCGGCGCACAAGAGGTTGCAGACGATGGCTTCTAGCGGAGCAGCTGGTACTAATTCCCAAGATTGCTCCATCTGCTTGAGCTCTATTGCTGTAAGCTTTTCTTATAGCCTTATTTTCCGGCTCACTTTGCTGACGAATCTGTAGCCCTGCCAATCTTTATTTGTAGCACCCTGCTCTCACACCTGGCATTTCAAGTGTGTAAGATCACTGCTCACCTCCCCGCAATACCCCATTTTCATCTGTCCCAACTGTCGTGCTGGCGCCGATTTAGAAGCCGATGTCGATGAATTGGCCGAAGAATGGCAGCAACTTAAAAACGAAGCCGAGGCAGAAGCATCAACTCCAGCTCAAGCCGACACCGAGCCAGAGACGGAACCTGTGCCTGCTGCTGCTAACTCCGGAACTTCGACACCGGAGCGATCGCACACAGCCGACATTGACCACATGGACGTTACTGTCAACATCACACCAGAAACACCTCAGCGAAATGAAGTGAACCATGCTATATCCGAGCCTTTACCTATCAGAAATGCGGCCTCGGCTCCACGAAGAGCTGGCCAGCTGGGAGATAGTCGAACACCGTCACCTCCAGGTGGCACTGAAGGACCAATCACCCCACGAAATAATGTTGGACCTTGGGTTTTTGATGGCAGTGCCGGCCGTACAGTGAGCGCCACAGAAGGCGAAATGACAAGTATAGATGCCGCAGCACAGCCAGATACAAGCGAAAACGACATCACAGCTCGATGATGACTCTATTCGAATGCCCGGTTCAAATTACTGCATATATACAGACCACTTGACCGTCAAGCGGCACTTGGGAATCATTACACATATATGGCGTTCTGTTGGTTTGTCCTGGTTTTCATGGCAGCAAAGGCGTTCAAAGGGGTTTAAACACAGCCATCTGTCGAAGAATACAGAGTTGGTTTGCTTGGGCTGGTGCGGCACAGCGTTGTCCTGGGTTATTCTTCTAAGAGATATATGAGGGAGATTTAGACGTAAGAGAGTGGACGTTTATATGGCATAGGATGCAAATGGCCAAATATGGGCCTATGAGCAGGAGTTAATGGAATAAACTTGTTCTCACATCATTCCAACCGAGATGCTAAAGATGCCGTGTAGATTCGCAAGATCAGATGCTGTATTCATGAAGGCGTTCGTATAACGCCACTGCATACGTAGACAATTGACATTGGTGTGCCATGTTCAACTTCTACACTGTCCCTGAAAGATGGAAATTGCTAATTCATATCCTTTCGTTAATTTCGGAAAGCTTTCAGTCTTCTTGTCGTTCTCGCATCTGGTATTTTAAAAAAAAATGGCATTATGTCATCACCGTCGTTCCCGGCACCGAGATGATCCGGTCTAATCGCCGAGTGCGGGCGGCCTGTCCGGGGTTGTGCTAAATTTCGACGGGCTTTAGTCGCAAACTCATCCGCCAGCGCCAATACTTCAACCAAGCATTTCTTTGCCCTTTGCACTTTGCTAGAATAGAATCGAGATTTGGTTTTCCCTTATTCTTGCAAGCAGGCGCATCATAATAATGCTTCGTCCATTTACTCAGTGCCTGCCAACACGGGCCCGGGCGTCATGCTCCCGGGTCTTGGGGCAGGCTTCCAAGCTTTCGCTGGCGCGGAGATCTATGGCTACCGTTCATGTGAAAGGAATTGAGAAGGTCTTTTGTATAATATATGCATAGGAAACCCTCAGCTAATATGAAGCAGGATCCTACAGAACTCGACCGAGTCACAACACTTCCCAATGGCCTAAGAGTTGCATCAGAAGCCCTCCCCGGATCCTTCGCCGGCGTAGGTGTCTATATCGAAGGCGGTTCTCGATTCGAAAACGAGTCTCTCCGCGGCGTATCTCATATCATGGACCGTCTTGCCTTCAAGTCCACATCGAAGCGCTCCGCAGACGATATGCTTGAGCAGGTCGAGGCTCTAGGTGGAAACATTCAATGTGCCTCTTCAAGAGAGAGCATGATGTACCAAGCCGCAACCTTTAACAACGCTGTTCCCCCGACAATCGAACTCCTCGCCGAAACGATTCGCGATCCTCAAATTACGGAGGAGGAAGTCGCAGAGCAGATCGAGACCGCGCGATATGAAATTCGAGAGATTTGGAGCAAGCCTGAACTTATCTTGCCCGAGCTGGTGCACACTGCTGCGTTTAAGGATAATACGCTTGGAAACCCATTGCTGTGCCCAGAGGAGAGGCTAGGCGTTATTGACAGAAATACTGTTTTGGCGTACCGAGATCTCTTCTACCGACCTGAGAGAATGGTCGTAGCTTATGCTGGAGTTGAGCACGGAGAGGCTGTCCGATTAACAGAAAAGTTCTTCGGTGACATGAAGAAGGGTAGCGAGCAGGTTCAAGATATCACAGGCTCTGAGACAAGTGAGAGTGAACTATCAGATAGCGAAGCCAGCTCATCCTCAGCGTCTTCCTCACCACAGTCCTCCTCTGGTCTCCTCTCACGATTCTTCAAGCACACCCCCTCCGCTTCTCAAAACCTTCAAAATCTCCCCTCTCAAAACGACATCACAAAGCCTTCTAAATACACCGGAGGCTTCCTCTCACTCCCCGCTCAACCACCTAATCTGAGCGGTCTCCCAACTTTCACACATATTCACCTCGCTTTTGAGGGTCTACCCGTGGCTTCGGATGATATCTATGCCCTCGCTACACTTCAGACTCTTCTTGGTGGAGGCGGATCTTTCTCCGCTGGTGGACCAGGCAAGGGCATGTACTCTCGGCTGTACACCAACGTCCTGAACCAACACGGCTGGGTTGAGTCATGTATGGCATTCAACCACTCCTACACTGATTCCGGTCTCTTCGGTATTTCAGCAAGCTGTCTTCCTGGCCGTACCGCCAACATGCTCGACGTTATGTGCCAAGAACTCCGTGCCTTGACCCTTACAACAGGTTTCTCACGCCTACAAGAGACCGAGGTTGCTCGTGCGAAGAACCAGCTTCGATCCAGTCTCCTGATGAACCTAGAGAGCCGTATGGTTGAGCTTGAAGATCTCGGCCGTTCCATCCAGGTCCATGGCCGCAAGATCCCCGTCAAAGATATGTGCCGTCGCATTGAGAACCTTACAGTGGATGACCTTCGCCGTGTGGCTAAGATGGTTGTCGGCGGCAAGGTGAAGAACCCTGGTGGCGGAAGCGGTGCCCCTACCGTGGTGCTTCAGGAAGCTCAGGCATATGGCGTGAGCAGCCACTCGATGAGCTGGGATCAGATCCAAGATCGTATCGACAGCTGGAAGCTTGGCAGCACATAGATGCAGCGTACGATTATCCTAACGAGGCGATGCATGAGGTGCATGTCGTTGGTCGTTTGCAAGAGATCCTCAAATGATGAACGGGTGTATAATATAGAAGATCTGTCAGGAATGTATAGGGCTTAACGCGCATCAGGATGGTTGTAGCATTATCCGGAGCATAGAGGTGATGAGCTGGAAGATATGTATTATATGAGCCGACACGATTACTCTACTAGACTCAAAGTTCAATGTATATCACTAGAAAAATGCAGACGAACCTGATGAATCTATAGAATTGTTCTTCTAGAATATATTAATATATAGTGTTAGTAGATAACTCCTGACTGTATCGTCTTCCCATTCTGGGTATGTATTGGTGCCATCTTCGCAATACGCCATAGTTCCTGTTGTTCGCCGTCCAGAATTTCTATCAAATAAAATCATGTTTTGCACAAATCTGCCAATCAAAGTTTAGATCGGACTGCCTCAAGGCGATACTTGACATCCTTAAGAGCTTTGTTGGTGGGCTTCCAGTCATCGAATTGCCTAAGCAACTCATCTGCCTCGTTACTCAACTCGGTTCGCACGAAGTTTTCTTCTAGTAGCCCGCGCATGATCCATGGTAGGACATACGGGTTTTGAGATGTCAGAGGCCCACCGCGCGGGGAGATTGTGCAGGGTGGTGGTGATGGGCCAGCGGGTGCCGTCTCAAGTGCGTGAGTGATGGCAAGATCGTAAACTGCATCGTCGTAATAAAGACGAGAGTGGCCAGCACCAGAGTAAAGAGATCCGGCCAGAGGCACAGAAAGTTCGCGGATCAAGCCATGATCAGAAACGCCGAGATTGCGAAGCTTAAGAGCAAAACCCACCAAGTGGGCAATGAAGTCAGGGGCATGGACACGCCCGTCAATGAAGACAGCTCGGTAAATGTAAGGGTGGTTTGCTGGCGAATATATAGCAGACTATTGAAGTTTAGCTGGCCTGGTCTGAAAATATGCAACGCTCAAGATTAACTTACCTCCATTGGCACGACTTGGTCATCGATGCTGCCAATGAATGTGATACGAGTTCCGTAATCTACTACACGTTTGAGAGCTTTCTCAAAACGCTTCGAGTTGTCACTCTCTGGGTTTCCAAATTCCCATAACTCAGCTGCAGAGCCCATCAGTAGACCAGACTTGTAGTCGGGGAATGGTCCCAAAGCCACTCCAGCCATGGCACAGACACCAACTTTTGCATTTGTGATGATGCCAAGGTCAATAAGTTTCTCGAGTAACATGATGCTCACAGGAACGCCCTGCGAGTGACAAGCAATTAAAATGAAGTCAGCACTCCGAATGTGGTCAATCCAGTTGAGCATAAGATTCCACAAATTATCGACCCGGTCTCTGATTTTCCCTTCTCCTTCTAAGGCGACCTTTTCGATCTCACAGTCATCACATCCATGAGACTCGGTCCATCTCCGAATCGCCTCAGCACCAAGCGCTGCGAAACGAAGAGATGTGCCTGTTGGCTGGCCAATCATGGGACGTAGGTAAGTCGCAGGAAACAGGCCATGGACGCCGATTGCAATGGCCTTTCGAATCTTCGGGGGGTTGTCCACTCGGAAAACATGATTCGGGGGAGCTTGTTGTGTGCGAAGAAGGAACTGTGTCAATTGCTTCAAGATGGATGGGTTCTCCTTCATGTGGTAAGTACTGGAGAAAGATGGTAGAAGGAGATTTGTAGAAGTCTTCGATGATGTTTCTGATTCGGCAATGGACGGACTAGAGGAAGCAGCCTTGACTGCTGCTTTGTCAATATCTTGTGTTGCGGGTGTTGTACTGGTAGGGGTGGAAGTGCCAGACACAGACGGTGATGGAGGGTCCAGATCCATCGACTGTGGTCTACCGCGCTTGTTTTTCTTCATCCACCCTGACTTCACCGTCGCCTGAGCTTCTTTCGGTTTCACATCAGCCTTTGTGCGGTCTTTGGTTGGTGATACGTCGCATTCTGCCATAGGTCGAGGATGGGCCTCTGACCCCTCACCCATGATTGCCACTTCTCCTGACTCCGGCATTGGTGTACTATCCTTTGACTTGGGTGACTCCTTAGACCAAAACACCCAAGTTGAGCCAGCCTTGGGCGGTGGCTCATGCTGATGTGGAGGCGGCGCATCAGTCATAGTGACATCCTCAGAGGGTGCATCTGTACTTGGTTGTGGTTGAGTGTCCTGCTTATCCTCTGAAGCCTTGACAGATTCAGCCGCTGGATACCAATAACTGAACCAAGAGGTTGGCTGGGAAGCCTTTATACTCTTAGGCGATGCGACTTGATCTGTAGATGTCGTTTGAGCGGGTGGAGTGACAGGCCTCGGTTCGTCCACTTCCTTGGTGGCCTCGGCTTCAGCTGTTGGTGTACCATTTAGCTCAGGCGCTGGAACAACCTGCGTCTCTGTGAAAGGTGTTTTCGACCACCATCCAAGCCACCCTGATGACGTTGCTAGATTCTGAGCGTCCGTTTGTAACACGGGTGCTTCAGTACGAGTATCGGGTTGACCTTGATTATCATCGGTCTTCGATTCGGGTGCCTTGGGTGGCGTCGATTCTGCAATGACTGTATCTTTTAATGAGTCTCGAGTCTCCATGGCCCTGGAGGACTCCCGGGATGGCTCAGGATCAGACTTTTTCTGAGTCTGCGATTCGGCTTGCGTGCTTTCTTCTGTCATAGTCACATCGGACTTCGTCTCGGAAACCTTTGGCATCGTCTTAATCGTACCGGCCGTACTTCGAATACTGGCGTTATCGTCGCCTTTCCTCGCTTCGTATCGACTTAGATCTGATGTTTTATTTAACTTGACGGACCCTCCAAAAATGTTTTCCTTTGCGACCGATGTTGATGCCGAGGCTTTAGAGGGTCGTTGCCAGGAACCGTACCAGCTCTTCGTTTTCCGAACCTAGATGTATTGTTAGAGATGGTGGAATGAACAATCAAAGGTATCACAATAAGTAAACGGACGTCTTTGCTCTTGTTCTGCGCTGTGGAGCCCGGATCACCCATGATCTGCTGTGTTGATGGCGCTTTTGCGTTGTTGTTATGATCCGCCTCTACTGCAGGTGATGCCTTCGATGCCTGTGATTGTGACGTAGGGGCCTCAGTTGTTGAGTCGCTGACCAGGGTCTGAAAGTCGTTGTTCGCGGCTGATTCGGCCGGATTGGGGCGTGCCTTTTTGCGTGGCAACATTATGTATCAAATATTGCGTGAGTATTCCATGAATGATTTCAATTATGACAAGTGTGTCTATATGTTTTGTTGTTGTTTTATCAGAGTGCTAATTTCATAGTTCCGTCATGTGTTGATTCAGATACCCGCGCCTAGACCCAACAGCTGCGGTTCTGGACGGCCGCTTGGCCCCCGCCATAAAGGGTAACTGCAGGGAAGTGGACCCGCCTAGACAGCCCCATTATTTGTTATCGATAAGAAAAAGATTTCAATCCATCCAGCTTCGACAGAGAAAAAGAAAGAGTCTGAGAAAGCACAGTTGGTGATGCGCCAACGTCCTTCACAATGAGCAACCTCAAACGAAAAGACGCCCCCGGCGGAAATCCGCCTGCCAAATCGGCGAAAAATACAAAAGAAGCCAGACCTACGAAAAAAGAAAATGTCGGCAAAGATGCGAAGCCCGCTCCCAAGAAGAGTGCTGAGACAGCCCAGAAGGCTCCTGTTGTGTCGCTCTTGAAGGAAGACGAGCCAATGTTCCCTCGAGGTGGTGCCAGTGTCCTCACTCCTCTCGAGCAGAAGAAGATCCAGCTTGAGGCCAAGGCTGATGCCATGCGCGACGAGGAATTCAACACTGGCAACAATGTCCAAAAGAAGAAGAAGCGGAAGACTGCCCTGAAGGGTGAGAAGAAGTCAGACAAGAGGACCGGAGAGGAGGAGCAGGCAGTAAGAATTGAAAGCCTGAGCTTCAAGGTAATTTGAGATTCTTGTATTCATTTGCGTCGCCTACTGACATTGATGTAGAATTTGGTCAAAGGCTCTCTTGTTCTTGCACAGGTCACACGAATCAACAACCTCGATCTCGAAGTCGCATTACCAAACAACCTTACCGGACACATTTCAATCGTCGCCATTTCTCAACAATTGACGGAACGTCTCGAGAACGAGACTGCAGAGAAGGACGACGACGAGGACGACGAGGCAGAGGATGATGAGGGTATCGACCTCAAGTCTATCTTTGCTGTTGGCCAATATTTGAGGGCGTATGTGTCATCTACTGCTGAGGAGTCTACTGCTGGAAAGAGCAAGCGACGCATTGAGTTGTCCCTGCGGCCCAATGAGGCCAACACGGGCCTGTCGAAGGATGATGTTGTTCCCAACACTACAGTTATGGCGTCTATTGTCAGCGTTCAGGACCGTGGTTTTGTGATGGACACCGGTATTGAGAATCTTGGTGCCTTCCTTGCTAAGAGTGAGGTTGATAAGAACATCGACGAGCAAAGGTTGCAGCCAGGCGCTGTATTCTTGTGCCAGGTCACCAGCAAGGGTGTCAATGGTAAGATCGCACAGCTCTCACTTCAACAGAAGAAGCTTGGCAACCCCAAGAGTGTCCCCGCCGATGCCACTACCATCAATACCTTCCTCCCTGGTACCATGGCAGATGTCCTCATCTCCAACACCGATCGACGAGGTCTTTCTGGAAAGATCATGGGTCACCTAGACGTGACTGCAGATATCATCCAATCTGGGGCTGGTCCTGCTGGTGTGAGCTTGGATACAGCCTACAAGATTGGCTCAAGAGTCAAGGCCCGAGTGATTTGCAACTTCCCTGGTGCCAGAGAGCCCAAGCTTGGAATCTCCCTTCTTCCACATATTACCGCCCTCGAGAAGAAGCGACCTACCAAGTCGACCGACTCCAAGAAGAACCCAACTCAGGTTCTCCCTATTTCCTCGCTTGTTGAGACATGCACAGTTCGTCATGTTGAGCCTGATATTGGTCTTTTCGTCGATATTGGCATCCCTGGCTTGAGCGGATTTGTCCACATTTCTCGAGTCAAGGATGGCAAGGTGGACGCACTTTACGAAGCAAGCGGCCCTTACAAGGTTGGCACAGAGCATAAGGGCCGTGTTGTTGGCTACAATGAAATGGATGGTCTTTTCCAAATATCCTTTGAGAAGTCCGTGCTTGAGCAGCAATATCTTAGGCTCGAAGATGTTCCCATTGGTGCCGTTGTAACATGCAATATTGAGAAGGTCCTTATTGATGAGAAGGGTGTTAGCGGTCTCGTCGTCAAGGTTGCTGAGGGAATCACTGGTTTCGTTCCCGAACAACACTTTTCCGATGTGAAACTGCAACACCCTGAGAAGAAGTTCCGACAGGGCATGAAGGTCAAGGCTCGAGTTCTTTCAACCAACCTATCCAAGAAGCAAATGCGCCTTACCTTGAAGAAGACACTCGTCAACTCGGAAGCTCCTGTTATCAAGGCTTACGAAGAGGCTAGTGTGGGTATGCAGATTCCTGGTACCATTATCAAGATCCAGTCTTCTGGCGCAATCATCCAATTCTTTGGAGCTGTCCAAGGATTCCTGCCAATCTCAGAGATGAGTGAAGCCTATATCAAGGATCCCAAGGAGCATTTCCGAACTGGCCAAGTCGTCAGCGTACATGTCCTGGATGTCGAGCCCGAGTCTAAGAGACTCGTTATATCTTGCAAGGATCCTTCTGCTTTTGGTCTGGATAAGCAAAATGCTCTCAAGAAGCTCCAGCTTGGCGACATCGTCTCTGCCAAAGTCACACAAAAGACCGAAGATCAGGTTTTTGTTGAGTTGGCCGACGCCCAGCTCAAGGCTATCCTCCCGGTCGGACACCTCACTGATAAGTCAACTTCCAAAAACCAATATGCTCTCAAACGTATTGCTGTTGGCCAGACCCTTTCTGACTTGGTGATCATCGACAAGAACGAGAACCGACGTGCTGTTATTCTTAGTCACAAGCCCAGTCTTGTCAGTGCTGGAAAGGACAAGACCTTGCTTACCAGCTTTGAGGATGCTAAGGAAGGCAAGATTGTTGCTGGATTTGTCCGGAACATAACCGTTACAGCCGTCTTCGTTCAGTTTGGCGGAGCCGTGAACGCACTTCTTCCTAAGGCTCGTCTTGCTGCAGACATTCAGGACCTCCCTGACTTTGGCATGCACAAGCACCAGTCAATCGAAGTCAAGATTGTCTCCATTATTCCCGATCACAAGCGTATCGTGGTTGCTCCTGCTGACTTCGATGAGTCTGCCGAGTTGGATAAGAAGACCAAGGCCAGCGACAAGCCTGCTGCTTCAGACGATATTGAGTTTGGTACTGTAGCTAAGGCTAAGATTACATCCATCAAGGATACACAGCTCAACGTTCAGCTTGTCGACAGCAAGGTTCAGGGCCGAATTGATGTCTCTCAAATTTTCGACAAGTGGGAGGATATCCCCGACCCCAAGGACCCTCTGGACAAGTACCACAAGAAGCAGACCGTGCCAGTACGCGTGATGGGAGTCCACAGCGCCAAAGACCATCGATTTTTGCCATTCTCTCACCGATCCCTCCACTCTGTGCTCGAACTCACCGCAAAGCCTAGCGACCTCAAGGCCAAGACTCTCGAACCCCTTTCTCTTGAGAACCTCAAGGTTGGTGACACCTATGTCGCCTTCGTCAACAACTCCAGCCCCCAACATCTCTGGGTCAACCTTTCTCCCTCAGTCCGTGGCAGAATCTCTGCCATGGAAGCATCGGATGACCTTTCTCAACTTAACGACCTCGAGGCAAACTTCCCTGTAGGCTCAGCCTTGAAGGTGAGAGTGACTGGTGTCGATGCTCGCAACAAGCGCCTGGACCTGTCTGCTCGCTCTTCCAGCTCTTCTGAAACTGTGACTTGGAGTGCTCTCAAGCAAAACATGGTTCTTCCCGGACGAGTTACAAAGGTCAACGAGCGCCAGGTTCTCGTCAAGTTAAGCGAGCTTGTGTCAGGACCCGTTCACCTCCCTGACATGGCCGATGACTTTGACACTGTCAACACTCTGAAGCAAAAGAAGGGCGACATTGTTCGCGTTTCTATCGTGGAACTTGACGCAAGCAACAAGAGACTCCGACTGTCAACTCGTCCTTCTCGTATCATGAGCTCTACACTCCCAGTCAAGGATAAGGAGATCAGCGACGTTTCTCAATTGGATGCTGGTGATATTGTCCGAGGATTTGTCAAGAATGTCTCAGACAAGGGACTTTTCGTTCTCCTCGGTGGACAGGTCACTGCTCTGGTTAAAATTTCGAACTTATCGGATCGTTACCTGAAGGAGTGGAAGGATCATTTCCAAATTGACCAGCTTGTCAAGGGCCGAGTCATTGCTGTTGACAAACAGACTCGCCACGTGGAGTTGAGCTTGAAATCCTCCGTCGTTGACGAGGACTACACCCCTCCTATTACCTACAATGATATCAAGGAAGGTCAGGTTGTGACCGGAAAGGTACGAAAGGTTGAGGAGTTTGGTGCTTTCATCCTGATCGACAACTCCGACAATGTCAGCGGTCTCTGTCATCGCAGCCAAATGGCCGAGAACCCTGTCAAGGATGCCACCAAGCTCTACAAGGAGGGTGATGCTGTCAAGGCTCGTGTTCTAGAAGTCGACACTAATAAGCGACGAGTCACGTTCGGACTTAAGCCTTCACTTTTCGAGGATGCTGATACTGATATGGATGACTCTGATGCCGGTGTTGAGCTCGACGATGACGATAGTGACGATGATGTGGACATGGATGATGCTGGTGCGCTCCTCAAGATCCTGGGTACAGATAATGCGGGAGAGTCAGACGAAGATGAAGATGACGATGATGAGGACGATGAGGCTGAGGATGAGGATGGGGACGATGATGAGGATGTGGAAATGGAAGACCAACCGACCAAGAAGAAGTCCAAGGGTCTCGGTGCAGGAAAGAAGTCTGAGTGGTCTGCCGACCCCTTCGATGAGCCAGAATCAGAGTCAGAGGAGCAACCAAAGGAGAATGAGAAGACAAAGAAGAAGAGACGGAACAGGGACGAGATCCAGGTCGATCGGACTGCTGAACTGGATGCCAATGGCCCCCAGACGTCTAGCGATTACGAGCGACTGCTGCTTGGACAGCCTGACTCGTCAGAGCTGTGGATTGCCTACATGGCTTTCCAGATGCAAGTCTCGGAGCTTTCCAAGGCCCGTGAGGTTGCTGAGCGAGCTATCAAGTCTATCAACATCCGCGAAGAGACCGAGAAGCTCAACGTCTGGGTTGCTTACCTCAACTTGGAGGTTGCCTACGGAACTAAACAGACAGTGGAGGAAGTTTTCAAGCGAGCTTGTCAATATAACGACGCGCAAGAGGTTCATGAGCGACTGGCCAGTATCTACATCCAGTCCAATAAGCTCAAGGTAAGCTACTTCATAATGCGTTACACAAGTCATCACGCGCTAACTACACAACAGGATGCCGACGCTTTGTTCGAAACAATGGTTAAGAAGTTTGGTGCCAAGTCTCCCAATGTCTGGCTCAACTATGCCCATTTCTTGCACGCCACCCGCAACGATCCTGACCGAGCTCGTGCTCTTCTACCCCGAGCCACTCAGCAACTTGGCGATCGCCACAGTCAGACCCTCGTGAGCCGCTTCGCCGCGCTAGAATTCCGATCTCCCAATGGCGAGCCCGAACGTGGTCGTACTATGTTTGCGACTCTCCTGGCTGCCTACCCCAAGAAGGGTGACCTCTGGAGTCAGCTTCTCGATCTTGAGATTGGCCTCTCTGATGCTAACCCCACTGCTATCCGTGACGTTTTCGACAGACGGACACGGGTTAAGGGCTTGAAGCCCAAGATGGCTGAGAAGTGGTTCAGACGCTGGGCTGACTGGGAGGAGAAGCTAGACGCCAAGGGCAAGGACAAGGTGATGGCTAAGGCCCAGGAGTGGGCTGTTGCTTTTAAGGCGAAGAAGGAGGCTGATGCTGCTGCTGCGCCTGAGGACGAAGAGATGGAGGAGTAGAATACTCTCTGGCCTTTGTTTCAATAATTTGGGATACCATAGTATACTCCTGGCAGTCAAAAGTTAGTACTAACGATAGAATTATTTTCAGCATATATTGTCATCAACGATCTGTTCCAAGTAAAGCAAGCTCTAAGTGATAGAATCAATGTGATGTTACCTTGCAATATCACGAGAAAACATCAGCCAAGCATTAACACGAGGTGATCTTCATGATTCGGGTATCGGCAAGTTATTGGTTGGGGGAATGACGAAGCTATATACTTTGTAGTATGTACAGTGTGTTTATATATGTGCCGGCGGTATAGCAGATCTTGACGTGCTAACTCAGGGCAACAACCTTGTATAAATGTCTGGGATATTATATAAAAAGTGGCACTTTGGTCCTTGTTTCGCCAGTAATTCCCCCTGTAATATCTTTGAACCGACACTTATATCCGCACTCCAGTCTGGGCATAAACAGATAGTGCGTCATCGTGAGCTGACATAGCGCAAGATGGAAGCGGTAACTAGATTGGCTCATAGGGAGTCTCGATCAAGTCATAATCACTAATTCTGGTTCAGCAGTCACTTATTTGTCCACGTACAGCCCCCATTGGGCGGAGAATATAGCATGCGCAACGCCGATCAAGCTCGTATCGGCCTGTGCTAGCCCCAAGTTTCAGATACAGTGCAGCAACGTTGCCATGAAATTCAACGGTCAACGCCAAAACAAGACATCAGCTCTTAGTGAGAAGCGGTCAGGTCGACTCCCCGAAAGATCCGGGGAAGTATCCAACTCGTTGAATTGCCGAGCTGAGGACCATGTTTTGACTTTGGAGTTGGTAGTGATCGGCATTTGAAATTGGGGCGAGCTATGACGGATGCCATGTCTATGAGCTGTAAATAGATCTTGGCCGTGGATATACCAGGGTTTTTGTGGTTTGTATCCATTCGCATTGGAAATGCATGAATAATACGATATTACTGTGTAGAGTTGAGCGTTGTATATGTATATAAAGGATGGCCGACTCTTCAACTAAAGCCTTCCTGTTCTCCTATACTCAGCTCAACTCCATCCTATACACAACCACTTCAACAACACAACTCTTTACAACCGTCAACATGCGTTTCTCTATCGCCGCCGCTTCCACCGCTCTCCTCACTCTCGCTGAGGCCCGCATCATCGGTATCAAGGTCCCCAAGGAGATCGCAGTCGGTGAGCCCTTCGAGGCCATCATCGTTCGTGAGAACTACATCCAGAGCGTCTTCGACTCCTCCATCGTCTTTGGCTATGCTCCTGAGTCTCAATACCCCGGTACCATCGGCCAAGTTGCCGATTCCTTCGCACTCGGAAAAGGTATGTTTCCCAATCCTAACCCCCGCCTCCTTTTATCTTGATCTCATTGCTAATCCAACAAATAGAGGAGTCTAACAAGGTTGAGCCTCTGAAGAAGAAGCTCACCATCCCCGAGGGTGCTACCAAGGGCAAGGGCCTCGTCACCGCTGCTCTTCTCAGCATCTACGGTGCTTCTGGAAGCCCTACCATCAGCGAGTACAATGTCACCGTCACTTTTGGTGACAAGACTAGCAAGAAGTATGCTAGCTCATCATGAGTTATTAGAGTTTGATTACCTATGTCAGGGGATAATACCTTGATGTGGTGGTGTTGAATATGGAGACTGGATGGGGATCGTCTTGTGTAGACAAGTCAAATTTCCCCGGTCTGCAAACGAACTGTTTATATCTTCTTAGCACATTTTGCATATTAGAACATAGACGTTGCTTATGAAAATATTTGAGTAAAAAAATCTTGATGCCTATCCTATACTCTTCTGTGCTTCTTTCTTTGTATCAGCAATGTAACTCACTTATTCATGAATATTAGATAGCAGGGACATGAACAATTGTTTATATAGGCAATAGGCAAATAATCTAAATAGGGTATCACTCTATGGAAAAAGGACAACTTTGAATTAACCTCCTTAATGCTTGTGTCCGTGCTTCTTGGTCTGTATACCATTGGCGCTGCCCCAGACACTGTCACTCACTTTGGCTGGGATCTTGCGCCCACGAAGGCGTTGGTCAATCAACCACATGCCAACAACAAACTCTGCACGTCCCAGAACGCCTCGTCCCTTACGGTCAACCAGGTCCCATACCTCGGCCAGCTCATCTGCTGGTAGACGGGACCGCTTCCAGATTTCTCGAATAACTGTGTTGAGAACATACTCTGAGGGGTCTCCGTTCATTGCATCGAGAGGTGCGTTGGGCAAGTCAAGGAACAAGCCACGGTTTGAGGCCCAAACTGCTTCATATCGTTTCCGCTCTCGTGGTGTTACTTCTTCTCTCCACTTCTTTCGCGAACCTTCGTGGTGCGCGTGCTTTCCTTTATGAAGCTTCAAACCCTTCTTTTTGTGTCGATTTGTGTCCTCTTCTAGAGGCTTGGGCGGCTGCCGTAGAGTCTGCATCATGCGAGGTGATTTTTGCCTTCGAGGTAATGGGGGGGCTAGACTACCCCCCGTATTGTGTGGTGTAAGACGAGCAGACGCAAGTGAACCAGCCACGATGGCGCTCGTGAGAGACTCGAGTGGGAGGCTTGTGGCTGATGAGCTTTGAA
Source organism: Fusarium sp. NRRL 25184 (assembly GCA_013755755.1). NCBI lineage: Eukaryota > Fungi > Ascomycota > Sordariomycetes > Hypocreales > Nectriaceae > Fusarium > Fusarium sp. NRRL 25184. Next base: position 33,158 of record JABSSZ010000470.1, on the reverse strand, counting down.
ACTGGCTGCGTCGAAAATCTCGAGTCGGTGATGGCGGAACACTACCCGTGAAATGCCTCTTTACAGGCATCACCGGAGGAGATTCTCGTACTGGCGACTGAACAGATGATGCAGACACGAAGGTATCGTCCGAAGATACTGTTAGTGCCGATGTCGGCCGTGCTTCTGTAGGAGTAGGCGGAGTTGTCCTTGGACGAGACAGTCGAGGTTCGAGTGGAGGAGCGGAGCGTTTTTGTGTGATAGTTGGGGACTTTTCATGTGAGACGCTCTTAGACTCGACCGTTGGTTTGCTTGTCCCTCTAGGCTGCGGTGGTGTCGGAGGTCGCTGTTTTGGTTGTTCCCTAGGTTTGGGACTGCGCTTCTGAGGATCCGGCGATGGCGTCGGCATAGGGTTGGTTACATGACGAGTAATAATCTGAGGTGGTGTCTTTGGTCTCATAAATGACTTTGGACTCAAAGCCGGGTTCGGACTCAGAGCAGGATTGGGACTCAGAACTGGCTTGGGAGGAAGCGCTGGCTTAGGTGACAATACCTCCGGGGCTGGTTTGATGGGTGTCCGAGGCTCCGGTGTCAACGGTTTTGGCTTGGGCTTGGGCTTGGGCTTTGGTTTGGTTTCCAGTGAAGATCTCTCCTCTTGTTGCGTTGTCCCCCCTTCCGAAATGCTATCGGCCGGTTCCTTAGGCGCTTTGGCTGGGGTTCTTTTGGGAGAGCTTCGCTTCACGGGGTCACCCGCGCGGCTTTGCTCAAACATTGAGATAAGTGATCCTGTAGGCGCAATAGGCCCTGAATCAACAATATCACCACTGCTTGACGAGCCTTCAACACTCGTCCTCCTCCGTGGTGTTCGCGCCTTAGGGCTCGGACTAGCACTTCGACTTGCTGCAAGCGTGGCAGCTATGAAGCTTGCGCTCTTTGGATCTGTGCCTCCCCTAGCTGCACTCGGATGAAGCTGGCCCGGACTATGGCCCAGCTGTCTCAGCCTCGCCGCTATTGATCCCCCATTTTGTCCATTTTGTCCATATTGTTCGTTGTCGATTGTGCTTCCGCCTGTGCTCTGCGCGCCGAGGTTCTTAGTAGGGCTTCGAGGACGTCCGGCTGATGTCGCAGCAGTTAAGGCGCCATTGTCTTTCTGGGGAGGTGGAGGAGCGGGCTTGGGCTTGTTGAAGGCGAGGGTTGCACCCCTGAGGGCAGCGGCAGCATCGGAAGAGCCCGTCGTATGGGCAGCGACGGGAGTCATCACCGTCACGGCGGCATTGACATTGAAGGTTTAAGGAATGCGTTATGAGGTCATCCAAGGGTTTGTTCAATAGGGGTCGGAATCAGAGGTCGGACATATAGGATATACTGAAGATTTGAGGTTGTTGATTGATGAGGAAAAGGTGAGATATTAGATCGGATAAGATGTTGTATAGATCACGAGTTGAAAGTTTTGGGTCGGGGTCTGAGACTTGAGACTGCAGGGTTCATATCGACGTCTCACGTCTCGCTCGCGGCTGCAACGGAACCTCAGTAGAGTTCATTTGGAGCAGCCGCGAATTCCAGGGACCTTTAGCGGGATGTTTCACTTGTAGCACAGAGGTCTCGGGCCACTTAAGGGCGCTAGAGTATCTATTGGTTTAGCCGACATCAACGGTCGACACCAGCGCTGGCAGGACAAAACCCCTGGCTATTTTTGGCAACAAGACCCAGATCACGGGGTTACCAAGGAGACGGGATAGCTGCATGTCATTGTTGAGTCGCTGAGATTCGTAATCGTAGCTCTACGACAGCTATTTTGCCTTGCTTAGCTGATTCAATCCGCGGAGTATTAGGCCTGTCAATTCTAACTAATTACGCTGTGTCTATCTACTATCGAAGAATAGTTTACAGGAGTCAATTCCTGTTCTGCGTCTTCCCAGTTCGTCCTCTTTCCAATGTCTATTACTTAGAGTCCCAGGGAAGATAACAAAACTCAGGACCCTTATCCTAGTTGATAAAAAAGACTATCTAAGGCCTTCTAAGCATATTTTGGGATTGCCTAAATATTTTTACGACTTAGCATAAAGGTCCTGAGTCTTCCTGCTTCCTCAGCTGTCTTCATCTTGATCATGCAGCATCGCCACTGAACCAGCATCTAGGCCAATCCTCCTTTCAAATCATGCTTTTATCTGATCCGAATAAGGCATGTCTATCAAACCAAGTCACGAGCTTAACACACACAAGAGTTGAGAAGTGAAACTAGTCGCAGCCATTAATATGAGCTAGTCCAACACAGGACCATACAAGTAAGCACTTAAAACGCCTTCTATCGCTTTCCACCAATTCAGAACAATGCCCTTCCTTTTTCGTATGCTTATTTATACTTGACGGTTCCATCACCCATCTCATGAATCTGAGCAGTGTTTGAATCAGGAGCTTCAACCAGCACTTGAGCTCCTGGGATGGGAGGTGAAGGGCTGTGTTGCCAGCCCTGAGGAGGCGGTGATCCATTGTGCCATTCCTGGTAAGGATGCATATGTTGTTGTTGTTGTTGTTGTTGAGGGGCCATTCCATACTGCATTTGTGGCTGCGTGTGTGCTTGGTCTGAAATTAACGGCTGAGCTGCTGCTTTTTTCTTGTTGTCTCGTCGACGGATGAAGAAGATGATGAGGCCCACGGCAACGAGAATGGCGACGCCCCCAACGACACCGCCAGCAATAGCGCCTACGGGTGTACTGCTTCCACTGCTCTCTTTGTTTTCCTCACCATCATCGTTTTGGGGGGCGCCTGTGACTGTCGTGGTCGATGCTGCGGTTGTTGACTTTGATGAGGCTTCGGTGGTGGATTCTTCTGTGCTTGATGCTTCGGTGGTGGCCAGAGCTGGGAAGACGTCTACGCCCAGTGTTGATTGCTCGAAGTCACTTACACCATCTGGGAAGTTCATGCTGCTGAAGCCTGATTGTGTATGGCAAGGGTACTTCTCGATGTTGTTGGGGAAGTAGATAGTGTAGCACTCCGTCTTTGTATCGGCAGTACTGTTCAATTGTATCAGTCAAGGCCTCAATTGTGAAACTCGGACTTGGCTCACCATTTCTGAATGTTTGTGTTCCGTCTACAGTCCACATCACACTTGTCCGGGTTCAAAGCATCGGCACTGTTCATACAAGCCGTCTTGAAGTCCCTCTCGCCACAAAACGCAACATTGTACTTGTCATTCTCGTACATACACCTCACACCGCCAGTACATGTGAAGAAGAAAGATGTGTTTGGTGTGTAAAAACCACAAGTGTTGTCCGGAGCAACAGTGATGCTGAGAGTCTCAGTAGTTGCGTCTGCGCGTGCATACACATGACGGATAGCACGAAGTCTCGCCGGTGAAGTAGGTTCTGATGCTGAAGGTGGTAGGTCTAACTCAAGAGCACTCGTCTTGTCAAGAGAGAAAGATACAAGAGCAGCCACAGCTAGCCATCTCATTGAGGAGCCCATTCTGAAGTCAGTGGATTGAACTGAAGCCAGGACCAGAGGTTGTAAGAGAGAGAGGGGGCGATAGTGAGAGAGTTAAAGAAATTGGATGCCAACCCTTATGAAGGATTGCCTTTCAAATCGACTAGGAATCAGCCCTGCCATCATATCTAGCACATAAAAGAGGCCAATCATTCAAAGTCAGCCCATCTCTCGAAACACTGCCAGCCTTGGCCAACGCCCTTAGCTCATTACAAGTGTGAACGGCTGAGGAGCTAAGAAATTAACCATAAGCGCTTATTGATGCCATCAAACCGAATTGGGTATACAGCCCATCTATCTAAAATATGCTAGTCAAAAGCCAAGTCTCGACCTCAATAGGGCTGTGTAGCTTGAGCCTTGGTCAACCCTCTCATGTCTTGAGATTTGTGGGTTAAGCTACTCCTTCAAAAGCTAACAATATCTTGAGCTGAAGTTCTAGAGGAATTCCAAAGACAGGTATTTCTCATAGCCCAGTTCGTGGACTTGGTGTTGAGGAGGATGTGCATCAGTTCTAGCCCCCAAATATCGTCACCGAGATAAATGACAAGCAAGAAAATCCTTCTGCCTCAATCAATCATCACAACGCTTGTGGTGGCAATTAATGTGACATTATTTCTGCAGCTAGCTCAGAATTGAATACACACGACCCTCTACGGATACTCAACCTTCATTATCTTGTTTTCGAGTCAACTCTTCAAGTTGTTGTGTTCTGACGCCATAGACTCACTTCTCATCATCTGTTACTACCCGTGTCAGTGTATGCAAGAGACAATAGGAAAAGTTGCTCGGGTACCACAGCTACGAGTTCTAACGAATAGAATAAAAGGGCGTAACTATGAGAACACAAGCCTGGATGGGTTACATATGTGAGGAATGTTAACCAACCTGGAGATGGAACAGGATATCTCGGTCCGGTCCATTGCTATAGCCCCGGATATAATCTCATCTCCCAGTGATGATCCTGACATTGTTTCAATCATGCCCTATGCCCAATCAGGGAAAATACCCGAATCTGCGATCTCAGCCCTGCAAGGTGCGGATGCCATTACCCGTTCACAGCCACAAGTCAGTCCGAATCAACAATGAAAACCCATCAATTCCTCTTCGAGATAAGTATTTCAATGCTATTGTAGACTTGCACATTCATTCACAGATAACGATCATTGAGAGACTCTTGAGGATGAGTTTATTGTGTATACGGTGCAGCATCACAGAACATGGGGAACCCAGTGCTATCCTTCTCGATTCAACCCTATCGGTTGCATAACGCCGCTTTGGTAGATATGAAGCCATATGTATCGGACATCTACGGATCAATTAGAGCACCATCATGCCAAAAATGGTAGCATAATGCACTTTAAACTCTGCTTTTCAGCTCGGCTGGCAGCGGCCGTGTAATAAAATGACTTCGGCTTCAGATCTGGTTATCAATCAACCTCACAAGCATCATATCACGGTCAATTATTCTAATCAAGACGGCCTAGTTGTGACAAGTAGCATTGAGCTCAAGCACAATGCATTGTCCATATAGAATACAAATCATCTTCAGATATAGTTATAGGTTTAGGTATCTCTCGCTCCTTACTACCACTCTCGTCTTTCGGCGTCGTTTTATACATTTCTGTTACATAATGTTTCAAGCCACAAGTCCACTGTATCTCAGTCGCAAAGCAGAGCAGATAACAAGTGTCAAGTCATCTAAAGTGGACTCCTTTCTTTCTTATTCTTTATTTATAGCACATTTTCCTAGTTCTTCTCGCGATCCTCCTTCAATGAAACAATGCGATTGAGCACGATCTTGTCATCTGTACTATCCAAGTCCATAGCCTGCAGAATTGTTAGTTATAGATTGTTGTCCAGGATAATGAATACTCACAAAATAGGCAACACGCATGGCCTGGAATCGAACACTCTCGGGGCCGCTAGCCTCGCTCGTCTCGCCAGCGGTGACAGGCCAGGGAGCTCTCTCGCGCACCTCCTTGAAGCCCTCCTCTACCAGGGCCTCGGGATAAACAACCTCGCTATTGGGGTTGACATCGTTCAAGAAGCCGCCCTCAACGGCCGTGGGGTCATCAGACTTGAACAGAGCGCTATGCACTCGGGCTTCCAGCTTGATGGAGCCCTCAGGCACCCACTGGATGTAAGTCTTGGGCTTGCTCTCCTTGTCGAACACGGCCTTGATGCTGATAACCTTGCCTGACTCGTCCTTCTCGAATGAAGTGGCCTTGATAGGGTGAGGAGCGTTGAGAAGACCAACAGTCTTTCCAGGAGCAAGTCGGAAGTAGCCCTTGATGTCCTCCTCCCGGAAATCAGAGCGATCGATGTAAACGGTCTTGGTTAGGCGGACCTTGTGTGTACCGAACTTGGGGTCCTTGGGTGAGTAGGGAACCTCGAGCTCCTGGGTCTCTTCCAAATCCTCAATGACGATGGGGACAGGATCCAGGACAAGCATTAGTCTTGGTACTGTGTTCTCGAGGTATCGGCGAACGGTCTGCTCGAATCGAGCAATCTGGATGATTGTCTTGGCTGTGGTAACACCAAGCTCGTTGATGAAGGCCAAAAGAGCACCAGGAGGAATACCTCTGCGCTTGATGGCAATTAGTGTATACAGTCGAGGGTCATCCCAGCCGCGGACAATTCCACCCTCAACCAGCTTCTTGAGAGCTCGCTTGCTCATAATGGTTCCACTAACATTAAGTCGGCCTGTTGTCTATTAGCATTACATGTAAACTCAACACAATGGGGAACTCGTACCAAACTCTCGCTGCATAGGCTCGTAAACCTCGAGGGTCTTGTTCAACCACTCGTAGCTTTCACGGGACAGAATGAACTCGGTCGTGCACAGGCTGTGAGTAATACCCTCGAAGCTATCGCAGAGGCAGTGTGTGAAATCGTAGGTAGGGAAGATCTTCCACTCGGGAGCTCGGTGGTGAGGCTTCTGCTTCTTGGGTATTCTGTAGGCTGCAAGATCCCACATCTGGGGGTTCCCGCTTGTGATGTCCTGCTTCATGCGAAGGAAAGCGGTCTGAGGCTCGTATTTGCCATCGTGCATGTCCTGGAACTTCTGGAGGTTCGTTTCAACATCTTGCTCGGCGTGCTTGCATCGGTAACGGGGTCCCTCCTTTCCTTCCTTTCCACCGCGCTGGAGCTTAATCTCGGCCTCGTTACAATGGCAGACATAGGCCTTCTCTTTCTTGATGAGCTCCTTGGCGAGATCGAAGAGCTTCTGGAAGTTGTCACTTGAGTGAGTGATGGCACTGGGCTCAAAGCCTGTATTAATATGAGGTTAGAATAAGTCGGTTTCAGGATCACGGATACAGGGTGCCCACCAAGCCATCTGATAATCTTAAGGATCCATTCAAAGTAAACTTCCTCTTCTTCATCGGGGTTCGTGTCGTCGAATCTTTTTTCTTGTTAGCTAGGGACAAAGCACTTGTCAGACAGCATCATACCGAAGAATCTACCACATATTAGTACTATGAATCACAACAGCCCGTGCCCAAGCTTACCGTCTTGCCACCATGATAGCGAGCAAAGCCAAAGTCAATGGCAATAGCCTTAGCGTGACCCAAATGAAGATATCCGTTCGGCTCGGGAGGGAATCGAGTAACTACAGGCTTCACAGGTCGCTCCTTGTAAACGTCGGCGAGGAAGCCTTGCTTGAACATAGCATCAGGGTCGAGCTGGGTAGGTTCCTGGGCCTTAGGCTTGGACGCAGCAGGCTTAGGGTTAGCCTCCTGGTTCTTCGCTTTCTCCTCTCGCGAGGCCTGGGCAGCAGCCTTCTTGGCTCGCTTCTGAGTGCGCTTCTTCAACTCGTTGCGCGTGACCTGCTCCCCCGTCACCTCGTCAAGCACGAGCTTGACAGTGCCCTCGGTGACCTCAGCGACAGGGTCGGACATGATGCCAATTGGTGTAAGATCGTTAATCGGCTTCGTTCGGTATTTCTTATGTCGTTTTTCAGCAATGTAGAAAATCTCTTAGCTGTCTTCGATGTTGAAGCTCGTGGTGGGGTTAATTTTGAGGATGGAAAGTTATCGAGCGATGCTGGTGGGGGAGGGGTCTTTTGGAGGGCTGCAATTGGGCAGCATTGAGTCATAAGGGGAAAGATAAAAAGATAAGAGACGTCCGATATAACAAAGTGACAAGCATCAACTAAGGTATCCAAGTTGGAGAACTTGACTCATAATTCTATTTTTATTTATTTTTTCCGTTTGTTTTAGATATGGCTGGGTTGGAATGAAATTATCAGAAGACATTGGCATGCTTTGGTACTAGGTAGGTAGCTATTGTTGAGCAGCACTCTACATTGCCGTGCTCTTGATGGTCTCTATGACGATAACAGGATTAGCCGACAAGCGCGATCGTTGAAACTAGAACTTTGAGCATATGTCTCTGTATAGAAACAGGAATTCAAGTGTGTAAGCGCAAACGACATCGAGCATTGAGATCTATCGTAGATCTTCTTTGAGGATAGGTTTTGGTTGTCTTGCTTTCACGCACAGTTGTTGCGAACATTCGGTTTGCGCCAATCAACATGTTGCCTTACTTACTATAATTTGTTTTTATTTTGAGAAGTTTCGAATGTCAGCTGATGCACTTCATCATGAGAGCCATATCGTCGACATACTCGAGCCAGCCAGCTACCCTGTAATAACACCGGAACATCGATTGGCCACCAATGCGCATGACCGGATCGTCGCTGCTGGACGATAATTGGGAATCGGACTCCAATACGGTTTATCACAAAGTCACACTTGAGTGAATCTAGACAAGTCCAAAAGAGACCACTGTCGTCGATGTCGGAATAAAAAAAATAAAAGCATGGCTGCTCACCCACGGCACAGGGAACAGGATCCCTTATCTATCCAGTATCATATACAGATTTGGCCCATTTGATGTTTGGATGGCTGTCTGAATGATATATGGGGGAAAACTTCGTGTACAAAATCGACGACTTAAGCACTTGAGTTACCTATATATTTTAGTATGCGTCGTACCATCGAAAGGCACTATCATGGCCGGAAAGTGGGTGTTGATCCGGGGAGGATCGCGATGGTAACCATGCCTGTTCCACTGCTTCATCCTTGTAGGATTCAATATTTCGAATTTGTTTCCAACGTCCAGCGGTCGAAACGAACCTTTTCTTGGGAATTTACGATTCGGCTCACGGAATCATAGACATACTGAAGAGATACGGGAATATCCATGCGAAGGATGAGTTGTCGCACCAAATTGAAATGAGCCTTTATTGACGATATTCGTCATCAAGTAGCAGTCTCGCACACTATGGCTCAATTGTGAGAGGCTCAAAGTATCACAGGGTTAAATCACTATCACAGCTGCTGCGGGGAAAGTTGCAACGGTTCAATGGCGCAAGGCGGAGTTTGAGTTTCTGCTCAATATTCTCCGTGAGACAAGAAGTTGATGGTGGTTGTCATCATACCAAGAGACGATGGTGTAGATCTGACGAGAGTGGGGGTCAACTATAGGAATAATGAGGAGGTCCAAACTCGAGAGAATTGAGCGGGCGCTTTTACGTATTCAATTACAAGGGAAGTGGCAGCAGCCAAGGATTTCCGACATCCGAAGTCCCCGTTCACAGGCGTGGGATGCTCTCACTCAGCTCAGCGAACCAAGACCCATCGCCATCCTCGAGGCCAATGTCGTGATATGGCTGACAGCGGTTACAAGGGGTACTTAACCCACATAGCGCAAGGTTGACCGCAAACTAGCCTCTAACAGGACGCCTAAATCAATCTCCCCGAAGATTTACTGTGGCGTCAATCCACCTGCTGTCGCTGTAGAGCACCGAGCACCTGCTAGCCCAGCCCAGCCTCTGATAGCAAAGGGCCCTCGCACGCCATCGGCTGCTCGCCAGCTCGCCATGAGCAGGGCAGGGGAACCACCTGCAGAAGGGAAATCTACAGCGACGACCATGGGAGATCTCAACTTGGTTCTTGGACACAAGACCTCACGGAGTCTTGCTGATAGTGAGAGTCTTGCCAGCGCCAACCGAAGCAGCAGCATGGGCTGTCGAGTCTGTCGCGCGAGAAAGGTAAGTGACGTATTTTTTCAGTGTCTGATAAGAGATTCATTCAACTCACATGCGATAAACCACAGGTCAAATGCGACGGTCGGCCCAACGGCTGTCGCAATTGTGAACGTCTCCAACTCGAGTGTGTTGACGATGACGGTTCAAAGTCTGGCAGTCGGCGTGGATCAGTTCCTGTGTCTCTAAGGAAGATCAGGACTTATCGATCATGTACCAGTTGTCGCGTATCAAAGACTAAATGTGACGGCGACCGCCCGAGATGTTCACGATGCAGCGCCCGTAATCTCGAATGCCAATATGACGGAGGCTCGGCTCCTCGCTGGGCGCGCAACCTCAGCAAGGCACCAACTTCGGGCTCGACTGAAGAAGATTTAGAGTCCTCCTTGGATGCTTCCTCCATCGCTGGGGAGAGCCTGAGGTCACACAGTCTCATCCAGTCACGGGAGAACGATGTCGCAACGTCTCATCGGTCAAGCACCAAAGATACTAGCAGCATTAATCCACCCATAGACTTTTCCGATGATACCGAGTTGTCTATTCATTCATGGTGAGTCGATGCTTCATTCCCAAAGATCCGGGTCAACGCAGCTGACTTATCCCTCTTAGGCTTATATCACCAGATCTCCCATCTGCGAACAACATCCGTACCGTAGTCGACCACTATTTTGCCAACATCCATCCACTCCGATGCTTTGCTTTTGTACATAGACCATCATTTGCTCGTCTGTTAGATAAGGGCTTTGAGTCCGATGACGAAAAGGCACTACTGCACATTATTTGCGCACAAGGAGCCAAGTATGTCCCTCAATCTGAACTATGTGAACATGACACTAATTATCCAGGTTCTATGCTCTATCCATCAATTTGGAGGATCAAGATGCCAAGGCGAGCTTGATCCGAGCTGCGGGCAACAGCTGGGCACAAAAGGCTGAAATGCTGGTACTCACCAACTTTGGCAAGATTTCAGTCCAAAGACTCATGGTAATTCTCACGCAATGCTCGGGCTCGCAAATGACTGACACAATTGTTCAGACATGCATATTACTTTACGACTTTCATTTTAGACTAGGCGAATACACCCAAGCTCTGATGCTGAGTGGTCTCGCAGTCCGAATGGCTCACGCACTACAGCTCAACGTCGAGTTCTCACCCGACATTCTCTGCGCAGAGGCCAACGAATCCTCCCCACCAGCCGTTGAGAAGGAGAGTCGTCGTAGACTTATGTGGGCCTGCTACATCCTAGATGCCTGGACGGGTAGTGGTGTTGATCAATTGACACTACTGCGTGAAGCCGATATTAAAATCCAGTTGCCATGTAACGAACGTAACTTCAGACTTCGGATCCCTTGTGTGACAGAGACGCTCGGTGTAGGACACGTTCTGCAATTCCTCCCTCCTGCGATCGTTCCGCGAAGGCCGGCTGCCAACATGGGTATCATGGCTTACTACATCCGGATTGTCACCCTATGGAAACGGGTAGTCAGGTTCGTTTGAAACCAGGGATGCTCTTTGAACGGACACCGGCATCTAACTGAATACAGATATGTGAAGCATCTGAATACGAGCCCGCCTCCGTGGCTTCCCGAGTCCGACTTTGCAGCTCTTGATGCAGATTTGCGATCATGGGGACGACATCTCCCCGAGTTCATCTCATACTCCACTGACACCATTTACGCACGCCTCGAATCCGATCAGCTCGGATCACTTGTCTTACTCCATTGCACATATCACCACAATCTCCTAGATCTTTACAGAATATCTATGCCCGATCTTTTCAAGTTGATCAAGCCTTTCTACTTCCCACCTAATCAGCAAGAGTTCCTGCAATCTTTGCAAGCCGATTGCTTTTACCACGCGAAGCAGATCTCTACTATCTTGGCTGAGGCGGTACAACATGGTGCACGATATCTTGCCGATAGTCTCCTCCCCTGTTTTGCTTATGATAGTAGCCGTGTGATGTTGTACTACATTGCAAGGCTGCTTGACTTGAGTAGACCTGATGCAGAAACGATTGTTGTGGATGCCATCAATGCCGTGGAAAGTAACAGTAAGATCCTACGGACAATGGCGGCTCTGTTCCCACTCGCCGGTTCATTAGTATGTGAAATTTTAAGTATATTATCTGTTGTGTATTTTTCTAACTACAGTACTAGGCAACGACTACTGAGAGGTGGTTAGCTAAGATTCGCAAGACTTTTGCCCAAGATGAGCATATGAGCGACCGTCCTCTACATGGTGACGAGGCAAGGTGCGTAATGAAAACCCCTCAACACAATTCAATATTAACAAGTATTTTCTAGGTCACCGATTTTGACTGGGAGCCCCATCACCAGCAGTCCAGACGAGGCCATGGGAGCCCTTGGCCTCGCACGTCTTGCGCAAGGCCAAAGCAGTGATATGAAGCCGATAGACCGCGAAGTTTGGAACAAAATGGAAAGCGGTAGCCCAACTGCGAGCAAAAGAGGAGCTGGATCTGTCTCTGGGGCGAGCAGTCAGCCCGAAGTAACGCCCGCACGATCCAAACTACAGCACGAGCAGCCAGTATCTCAACGGACACCCCCAGGGGCTACAACTTCACACATGGACCACCAGGCAGTAGATCTGAACGATTTGCAGAACTACCTATCGTGGGATATGTATGGAATTATGGAGATGAACGACAATGGCTTGAAGGCTGGCATAGAAGACAACGGCATGCCATCCTGGAGTGCGATGTGATCACAGAGCATTTAAATCAAGGATGCTGTGATAGCACTAGGAGAGCCAGATTCCGACGCTCATTTTAACGATACGGATGTCGATTTTATTGATTCACGATGGAAGAAAGATGCCAACATGAGGGACTTCGGGCCATCGGTTTCGGAACATCGCCCAATGATTACAATGACACAAAGCGTAATGAGTATCACGCAATGCAGCGACAACGAAATGAGCTCGATAATATGGCAACGGATCATCACGTCTTGTCTTTGGTCTCAACATCTACTCCTGGAATTTCAAACGCGCATGGCGTCTTGAAAGGAGCCGATGACTCTAAAAAGCACATTTTTGACCACCAATGGCCACCACTGTATGCTATTTGCTGCATTGATGACTATGGGATCTCCAGCAGCTGATTGGAACTTCTTGGACATGTCTGTTTACCTTTTCTACAGCGTATATGGGGGGTTTTCTTGGTGTTTGTGCTGCCTGTTCGTTGTCAATATGGGAGGGAAATTTGACATCGGAGCATTGGAGCGAGCATTGGGCACAGGATGGATGCTTTAATAGATTTTCGATACCCGGTAGATATCAAGGTAGTTCTCAGGTCTTGCTAAAGATCGACAAATAAATGTGGACAGGATCTAGTGAAGGCATCGCGTCTTTCCCTGGGCGAGCTGAACTTCCCGTTTACGGTACAAATTCGGAGCGAGCGACAGTAAAATGCAAGGATTAAATCGATCGACCACGATCTGGACGCACTCCGCTCGAGATGTGGACTCGTGAGAATGACGCAGAAGCACTTTAGCAACTGAGAGACTAGCCTGTTTCACCAGATGGTGCGAAAAGCTAACTTAGCGAACAGCTACCGTGGGTAATGGCAAGAGTTTTTATGAAGGGAGGAATAGGCGACTCAATGATACGGACGGTTTGATTACAAGAGACGGCCTCAAGCGTTGGCTTAGATTAGAGCACGCACCAAGCAATACGTCAAGAGCTGGGAGCTGGGAGCTGAGAGCTGGGAAGAAGCAATGGCAGATGTTGTGGGGAGCTTGGGCCTTGCGATGAATGATAAACAACCTAATAATCAATTAAACCTCGGAGATCGATTACGGTAGGGTTCATGGGGCCTGGCGATGTGTGTGATGTGCTGCAGACGATGGGATGGGATGGGACTTGAGGGAGGGTAGCTATGGCAATGCCAGGGAACCCGCTGTTATGCTTCTTTGTTTACATGCGGAGTGAGTGGTAGTTAGTGGTGAGAAATAACGTTAGAACCTAGGTAAGGATGGATTCGAGGTACATAAGCCTGTTACAAACATCGACTATGGCTGCAGCTGCAGGTGCTCTTCGCCAATCGTAGGCTGAGTTTTGAAACGATTGTTTACGAAAACCATGATTTTTAGAAGACCATCCATGGAGAAATGTATGGTAACAGGTGACCCGGGTAGCCGCTGTATGTGAAGATTGCCTTTTTTTTCGTTTTCTTACCCCGTTGCGACCATGGCAAGAAAACTCTGCTTGCGGCTCAGCTTTCTTACTTTTCTTGTGATACGAACATCCATGGCCATCCGTCTCGTCCTGTTTTTTCTGCTGCTTGCGGAGTCTTGATTCGCTTATCCTGTGAACTAGATATCGCTTCTGCACATGCATGTCAACTCAACTGAACTACTGTATGCAAGGAGTTGGAGTAAGACGCCGAACACACTTGCGTAAGGTTGATATACGGACCACTGCGGGTTCATGCTTGCCTTGCTAAGGCCTTATGTTTGTCTGATATTGGACCCATGGGGTAAAAACAAGGAACTTACCACCATATACAAGCACAGCTTAGATAGGTGATAAAGTGCCGCTAGGTAGACCGCTGGTTAAGCTGTTTAAGCGAGAATCTGTTTGTAGGTACGTAACACCTTGATCATTCGATCTCCAGGCAGAACAGTGGAAACCGTCCTCAATTAAATCCCATCTTTTTCCTGGTTCTCGCATCGTGGACGGGCCAAAAGCTGCCCGTCCCTGGAAATCAGAGGGGCCAAGGGTGCTAGATGGGATTCCCACTTCAGACCAATCGCAGGCACTGGCAACTGGAGCTCAGCAGCAACAGGTGATCAGCCCGCGCTTCTACCAAGCTTTCAGTGGCCTCACAGCCCTGGAACATCCATGCCAAAAGCGAGCTTCGGCGGGGTAAGCTTGCTTGAAACACTGGGGCGCCCCGAAATAGCCCGCCAATTACACATTCCCTGTACCGGAAGGGAGGTTGCTGTAGCAACTCGCCGCTTCCTATCGTTTACCATATTGCGCCAAATGCCGCCGTGAATACTTTCATGTTATGTCGCTAGATCCTCCATCTAGACATCTGACTTGACCTTGGACTCTCTCTTGTCTCAGCCGCTTCTAAGTCTCTCTTTTTTTTCTCCAACTCGTAAATCCTTCATCACAAATCCGCTTTTGCGGTGTATGGCATTTGCACTCAATTTTCGCAAATCTCCAACTTTGCTTTGCGCATAGGATGCTATTCCCGCCTCGACGACTTCACTGCTCGATGACCACATGTGAGAGAAAGTAAACACCAGCTGGACACACACGATTGCACACAACCCAATAAAGCCGAGACTACGAATCACGCTGCACGCATTTTAAATACACATTACATACGTTTATTCGCAAGCGCCTTTGTTCACCCCATTGCTTGTATATAGCATCGTTACCGAGATCACGTTATCCCCTGAACGGCGAAAGTCGCGATACCAAGCAAAATGGTGGACACGAGTTACCTTGCGCAGCAGGTTAATAACAGTATTGCCCAGCTGCACGGTCTCTTCGATGAGATCGGTGTCCCTGATCATGAGCGCGAAGCTCGAGAATCTGAGGTATGTTTACTTGGTCGCAAAGCATATCGCAGCTCACTAACTTGAGCAGTTGTTCTCAGCATTGTCTGAAGCACTCAATAGCCAAGTGCGACTAGTCAATTCAGAAAAGAAGGAGATGGTCGACGAGGCAAAGAAGATCATTACCATGATTCACCAAATGGAGGCATCGTTGGACGACTCAAAACGTCGCCGCGACTACGAAGACGACGACGACTTGACCATCACATATCCTCTGACACAATGCCTCCAACAACTGAAGGAGAAGCATATACAAATCAGTCGCCTCCATAAGGAGCGCTTCGAGCAAGTCAAGAGTGCGTTCGCAGCTACAACCTTTGTCTTTCACACACTAACATAACCTAGAACTCGTCGTGGCCCTTGAATCCTATTCCTCTCACCTGGAGCCCACATTTGTCCAAATCCCCTTACCGCCTACAGGGCCTAATCAGTCCATCCCTCCCAACTTTGACCTTTCTTCTACCTACGTTGACAAGCTCGACAATGAGTTCACACGAGTTTATGAGGAGTATTCTCGTCGCATCGCTACTGTTCAAGCTCTTGCCGACCAGACGATTGGCCTGTGGGCTGAGCTTGGCATTCCCCAAGCGCAACAAGATGGTGCCATCGTCAAGTACTATCGCGATGCCCCTGAGCAACTTGGTCTACATGAGGAAGACATCAACCGACTCCGCTCAAAGCGTGACAGACTCTCAGATGAGAAGAAGAACCGCGAGAAGAAGCTCAAGGAGCTCAGATCTTCCGTCGAAGCCTTATGGATCAAGCTTGGTGTTGATGAGAGCGAGACCAAGCCATTCCTTAACGCGAACCGTGGCTGCGGTGTGCGACAGATCAATGAGTTTGAGGACGAGCTCGCGCGATTGAATGAGCTCAAGCGTCAAAACCTCCACCTTTTCGTCGAAGATTCCCGCATCAAGCTTCAAGAACTCTGGGATGCGCTATACTTTTGCGAGGATGAGATGCTTGAATTCACCCCCGCCTTTTCTGATGTCTACAGTGACGCTCTTCTGGAGGCCCATGAGCGTGAAATTGCCCGCCTGGAAGCTCTCAAGGAACAGCGGGCACCCACATTGGCACTCATCGATAGACACAAGAGTTTGATCCAGGAGCGCGATGATCTCGCTGCCTCCAGTCAGGACGCATCGCGACTCATGGCACGCGGTCAGAAGGGCGAGAAGCGAGACCCTGGCAAACTGCTCCGCGAGGAAAAGATGCGAAAGCGTATCGCCAAAGAACTCCCTAAGATCACTGCCGATCTACGCAAGATACTTTCCAAATGGGAAGACGAATATGGGCGACCTTTCCTTGTGTATGGTGAGAGTTACTTGGATGAGATTGAGGCTTCTGATGGACCAAAGAAGGGCGCACTGCCGCCCCGTTCTAAGACACCCGCTGGCCCACCTCCCTCAACCATCAAACCACCCAAGTCTGTACCAAACCGAGCTGCCACCAAGTCTGCTCCTCCTCGATCCATGACCAAGACGCCCACATCTGGCATGCCTCCCATGCGACCTGGACACCAAGCTACGGGTTCCATTTCTAGTATACCTGGAAGCCCCGCTAGGAGTCCATCGCGGATCCCTGCTCGAGTTCCGCTATCAAACATGAAGCACGGAAACAACTCACCCGAACGGCCTCGTGCTGAGTCGCGAGCTGATACTTTCCGACCTGGTCCTCCTCTGATGCGGGCACCTCCTCCCAAGATGCGTGACTTGATGGCTCGGGGCGATCTTGAAGCTCCTATGAATCCCTATAAGTCCATGGGCCTCAACTCCAGCATTATTCGCCATGTTGAGCCTGAGGATGTATATAATGATCGCCCTCGAACAGCACGATCCAACTCCAACAATTCTCAGTATAGCAGCCATCCCAGCAACAATTCCCAGTTCAGCAGTCACCCAAGCAACAACTCTCAATACTATAGCGAAGAGAGCTTCCATGACCCATATTCCACCATCCGCTCACAAGGCTATCGTCCGATGGCCCCGCCACGACAGATCTCTGGCAACTCAATGGCGTCAACCAACATCTCTGGATCTGAAAACTGGGAGACATACGACGATAACAGCGAACCTGAGCTTGATGTTTCAGATGCCTACTACGCCAAGTTAAGGGCGACTCGCAATAAGCGGTTCTCACCTGAGCCAGGCCGACCCACGAGTAGCCAATCCAAGCGCATACGCGGCATACCCCCAACAGCATCATATAATGGGCCAGTGATGATTGACCAAGATGGTAACCGCATCATTTCAGGTAGTGAATGGACAGACGAGGATGCCTACTAAGCACTTCCCTGAATAGCCTTCACTCAACGTTTACCCATGAATGATGTCAAACGACCGTACCATTCTGAACGATGATGGATTCACGCAAGCTTTTTCATGATGATGCAGGCATCTCGCGACGATCTTGAGTGAGCAAGCGAACAACAGAACGTCGCAGAACCACGGCCTGTCTAGTTGCAACGTTGATGCACGACTGAATGCCTCTACGATAACGCCAGACAGGCGTCTTGTCACAGTTCCACCTCCTTTGGACATCTTTTGCCAACGAGCTCTCTTTTTTTTCCTCCATTTTCACTTTTCTCCATAGTCACTTCTGACTGTTTAAGTTACATCTCGCCGGGCCCGACGCCAGGATTTTTTGTATTCTTCTTTTTTCTCTTTTTTCTAGCTTGAGCGGGATATTGTACACAGGCTCCCCGCCTACAGAGTGAGGGCCTTCCAAGTGAGTACTTGCTGGCCCTAGGATAATGTGGGATGTGCATAAGGGGGTTGAGGGCGCTGGAAAACTGGATTTGGTAGGGATGGCGGGCGTCCAGGATCATTGGCGTTTAATGTATATCCTGAGTAGGTCGAGCTGCTCGACTATATTCTCAACAATGCTATTTGTCTTGATTTTGAAAGATTGTCCTTTGATATGTGAAGTCATAGTACCTGTAATCTCTGTCAAATTGTAGGACTCTCGTAAAGACGTTGTCGGGAAGCTCTCCCGTAATACTGAAGACTAGCGTGATTCCAGACTGCCCGATACTTGTGTTGGATTGAAGTGATTGGCCTACAGAAGCCTGATCGCCACTGTGTGGGCGTTTCCGATGCCGCTTCTAAACGTAAGTGTTAATAATTCTCTAAGCCCGTTCCCTTAGGGGCTGGCTGAAGTCGTGATATAGGGAAAGGATTATAGCGCCTACCCTGTGTTTAGCATGCACACTCAAATACGTAGACCGAGGCTTCAGAACATACCTGCTAATAGAATCTTCTAAACGAGGCAGACATCTAAGAAGACACATAAATTAACACCGTATCTTGAATTCAACAGTTGACGTTGGGATACACGTTATACCGTGCGGACGCAAAGCATTGCCGAAACATGCCTCGACGCAGGACGGCGTGTTTGTCCTCGTACGCTATAGCCTGTCTTGATTTATTATAGGTCGTTAACTTAATCAAGAGATTTGTATTCCTTGTTGACCGTCAAAATTGACCTTGAACCGAACACTTAGCATCCCCGACCATACAACGTTGGCGATGATACAACCTCCATCCAGCATCAGATACGGAATCTATATTTAACAAACAGGTGATGGACAAAAGGTCCGGATAAGGCAAGTGATATATGATCGGTTGTAACTGGAGAAGTAACATGGATCTATTTGTTTCAGATTCCGCTGCAAGGTTGAATTCTTCAGCTCTCCATGCCATGGCACAGCTCAACTCACCGTTTATCTACGGTGGATGAACTATTCCAACAAAGGAAGAGCTCGTTTGGTTTGGATGCCACAACTGCGTTTTAGCGCCAGGGGTAAATTTCCGAAATACTATTACTTTTCACAGCGTCTTGATTGGACATGTCCTTTTTACAGCGTCTTGTTAGTTTGGGCGATGAGTTTGTTGGTAGTGGTGAGTGAAGTCTGAATTTTGTGAAGCGTAATTGTTTAATGATGGTATCGTTTAGATTAAGAATAACCTTTGTCTCGTTGTTAATCGAGTAAATAATTAGTCTTGTTAATTAAGCATAATAAAATATAAGCCAGGTGCTACTGAGTCATGTGACGGTCTGACCCAACAATCTCAAGACAGTTTGTTCATCGTCCTCTTAACTCTACAAGTCAACTTTCAACAATGATCCATATTGCTTCAAACAATCGAGTCTCGCTACCACTCTTTCGAATATTTCAAAACTGCCAAGAGATAGAGAAGTTTTCCCGTTCGATCCAAGCAGATTCTCGGCCGCTCGTGCCGCTTTCATCGGATTTGTTCGTATCCACCTGAACAAGGATAATTTCCATCATGTTCGTTCGATCCACCGCAATTCGAGACTTGGCGCCAGGCGCTTGCCTTTGTCTAGCAGGCAATACTCCTCTCGGCTAACCTTTGATGTCCAATGGGAGCAATACGATTCTCAGCTGAAAGCTTCTCCAACCTGATCTTGTGGTTGTGCTGGTGCTGTGTTCGCTCGGGTAACCAGCAAAAGGAGGCAGAGCACGTTGGTTTGCCAGTGATCGACATGTCTGTGGATACACACGGGCGTATCATCTTACACGCAGCTGCATGTACCCCTGGAACTACTGCAAGCTACGAATCGTACATTCACGAGCCAAATGTTGGATTCAACGGTGAGAGAACAATTAAGTTGAGACTTTGGTGTAAAGCTCTTGTCACAATCGTCAACATTCTCTGCATTTGACAGAAGAGAGTGGCATTACACTACCAAGCCCATCTGGTGACATACAATCTCGGGCTTATCCGTCCTAAACCCGCTACCAAGAGATTTGGCCCATCCGGTTTCCGATAGTCTCGCAAAAACCCAAGTGGTTCAGCCGACGTGAAACTTTAGACCGTTGTTTAATGGGACGAGGCGTCATGCGTCAACGTGTCAACGCTCTCCACGCATCTGAGGATCCACATGCGACAGTGGCATCGATGCTACTGAAGCTGGAAAGATCTTTTCTCTAATCAGAAACAGAGAAAAGAAACAGGTCAGCTACCAAGGGGATGCAATAAGACTTAGGACCTCTATCCTAGGTGACAAAAAGCCTTAGGTAGACTTGGTATAATTTAGTATAGATTTAGAGGATTTGAGACTAAATATTTTTAGGACCTTGATTTAATATCAGAAGTCTTCTTGCGCCCCAGGGGGTACTCACCGGGAAGAGATTACAACGTCGAGTGGTGTGTGAGCAATTACTACGCACTGACGGTCATATCTACAGGGGACCCCATATTGAGGATTTCTAGACATATGCCGTCCCGTTGATGAACTGCAGGGTTTTTTTAAGCGTCTTTTGTTGGTTTTGTTTCTTGATCGAGCCCTTCATAGTCACAGAGCTAGAAAGAAAGCTCTATGGGGAGACCAGGGGCCTGGAACTGTCGTGCCGAGAGTTCTCGGCGTTTGGCCAAAGCGACTTGATAGAAGCATTAGAGACTGTAGAGGCCTCTGGCATATATATATGTATCTATGGTGCTCCTCTCCTGTCTGCTGAGTTCTGCAAGAGGTGAGCCAACATCACTCTACGTTCTTTTCTCCCGTCATTCTTTTCATCATATACTCGTTGTTAATCTGCTTCTCATACACTCGCTAGAAGCACTTTTTACTCTTTTATACAAGCTTGATTCACTCATTAATATTTCTCACTACCATCAAACTATCTTTCATCGCAACTATGAAGTTTACAGTCCTCATTGCAGCTGCTCTGGCAGCTGCCCCTATCCCAGAGGCTGCTGCTCACCCTGGCATGGGAGAGACCATCAAGGAGATCGAACGAATTGCTGCTCGTAGCTGGGGCAGTGGATGGGGTGGAAACAAGTGGCCAGGACAAGGCAACGGCGGCGGTTCAAGCTCCTGGCCTGGACAGAATAACGGAGGAAGCTCTAGCTCTTGGCCCGGCCAAAGCAATGGCAATGGAGGTGGTTCCAGTTCTTGGCCTGGACAGACCAACAGTGGCGGTTCAAGCTCCTGGCCTGGACAGAGCAGTGGAAATGGAGGGGGTTCTAGCTCATGGCCCGGCCAGAGCAGCGGAGGTAGTGGCAGTGGCAGTGGCAGTGGTAACGGCAACGGCTGGTCTGGAGACAGCTTTGATCCCCACTCCCTCATCGGCGACCTTGCCACCATCAGCGACAAGTCCCTCACTTCAGTCGGCAGTGACATCAAGAAGATCCTTCAAGGCAATGGCAACCCCACCAGCCGCGAGCGCTACTTTGGCTGCCCTTCCATGAACTCTCAACGTTGCAAGCGTGATACCTGCTGTGTCTGGCAGTACATCTCCAACGAACTCGAGGACAAGTTCAGGGGTGAGGCTGGCCGCTGCACACGATGGGCTCGTTATGCTGTGCGCATCGGCTTCCACGATGCCGGTACCTGGTCTCTCAAGACCGCGTCTCAAGGCGGTGGTGCTGATGGCTCCATCATTCTCTCCAACGAGCTCACCCGTGGCGAGAACCTGGGTCTTCAGCAGATTGGAGAGTACTACCAGACCATCTACAACAAGTACCACACTCAGTATGGTTTCACCCAGGTCACCATGGCTGATCTGATCCAAATGGGCTCCAACATTGCTGCCGTTACCTGCCCTCTCGGTCCCCGTGTTCGCTCTTTTGTCGGACGCAAGGACAGCACGAAGGCGAACCTTGGCGGCCTTCTACCTAGCGTTAACTCTGATGCTCTCACTCTGATTAACCTCTTCAAGGACAAGACAATTGGCCCCGATGACCTTGTTGCCCTTATCGGCGCGCACACAACCTCTCAGCAGCATCACACCAACATTGATCGTGATGGTGATCCCCAGGACAGCACTCCTGGTGTATGGGATATTCTCTTCTACCAGCAAACCATTGATCAGAATGCACCCAAGCGTGTCTACAAATTCCCTAGTGATGTGGCCCTCGCCAACCATCCTCTCACTCAGCCTGCCTTTGAGGCCTTTGCCAGCGGCAGCACTGGTCAGGCCGCTTGGAACGTGGTAAGTTTCGTCATCCTCAAACATCTTAAGAACGCTTTGTTAACCAGGTCTAGGACTATGCCCGTGCCTATGTCCGTCTCAGCCTTCTAGGTGTTAACAACATCAACGACCTCACTGAGTGCACAAAGGTCCTCCCTCAGCCCGTCGAGTCCTACCGCCACAAGGACAAGGGGCGATTCAACAAGTGGCTCCAGACTGACGATAACTCGTGGACATCTAAGAGTGTCTCCAAGGATGTCGACGATGGTTACGAGATCTCTGTCCCTGAGAACAAGATTCCCTCCAGGCGTGGTCCTTGGAAGACATGGACCAGCACGTTTAAGTGGTGGTAAACGTGGCTCGATAGCACATCTTCTAATAATGGCTACTCGGCAATAATATGTTGTTACGCATAAGCAGTGAGTCGAAGACTGGCGTTTCAGGTTCATGAGACAGCGCAAGAGAGACAGGACTTCATCATAGCAGCGATGCCATCCGCGTGGCACTTGTAATTTTTAATTCTTTTACTTATGGATCTCTGGCCACCCAAACTCTGGTGCTGATAATCTCTGTGAATAATGAAACGTCTAAATCTTATAAGCTTGCTGGTCGCAAAGATTGAGCGCATTGTCCTAGGCACACACGGCAGCAACTGACATTATATTATCGCTCCTCACTCTTAAAATTCGCTTATTCGTATTCCGCATCGCTAAAGCTGCTTCATGTTCCCGGAGTACAAAAGTAATTGAGGCAATTCTTTCATCAAGTACCTGCATTTATCATCTTCTCGTGTCCTGCCGTTGCTTACAACCACGAACGACGCCTCCCAAAATAGAGAAGTCTTGCCGGCTTAGTCCCTCTTCCTTGGGGATATCTGACCTGGTCAACCTTTATGCCCTCACGGTCTTTCAGATCTATGATACTCCCATGACCTGAAAACTATTTGCGTGGAACTCTCAATCTGGATCGACCCCCAATTGACGAAAGTTGTACATTCAGAATGGGTACGACTTCCGTCGATCTTGTGGAAGATAATGTCCACCCGTCGAGATCTACCACTCCATCTTTGTTCATGTTGCAAATGGTGAGATCACAGTGACTGCCATCTGTATAGAGCAGGGCGGTGATGCCGACAGGTGGATATTTGTCAACTAGTGGCCCTTTGCGATACTCGACTTGGCTGCCGAGATTCGGACCGATCGACCGACCGTGTGTGTCCGTTTGGGAGCCTTGTTTTTGGAAGGCGATGAACAAGGCCTCTTAGTGACCATTTGAGAACTCGAGTAGAACTCCCCCGTCTTGCCCAGTAGCGTTTTCCTTTTCAAACCGCCCCAAACTACCTTGATTCATGTGAACCTGGTTTATCTTTTTGACGTCTCGGCGTATTTCCCCGAATATGTAGGCCGTTGCCTCCGTCTCAATTGCCTTTTCGAAGAAGGGCGTCATATAATCGGTGATTTTGTGATATGGCCAACTTTCCTCTCCACTCGCAATATGGTCGATACATCCTCTAAGATAATCAAGTCTGGCTTGGGGGTGAACCGATGTCACGGGCTGTGTCATGGGCGATGACAACTCGGTCCAGCCCTGTGGAAAGCGTTGAAAGACTTGACTCATCGCAAGAGAGAGGTCTTGCTGAAGCGAATATACAAGCGAAAGACCTTCTTCACTGTATGTGCGGTAATTGATGCAAGCTTTGTATTCTTGTGGCTGGTTGTTACCATCGGCATCGAAATCGAAATGGACGTAGAAGTGAGTTGAGTGGTTGTCGTCCTTGTTTACACTTGTGGCTTTGAGCTTGCCCTTCCAAACTCCATAATTATCTAACGGCATTTTGACTGATTTCTGTGTAAGGCTGAAGAGGTGAGATGTGAGATGTAAGATGTAAGATGTAAGAAGAACAATGGTGTTGATGGATTGCAAGGACAAATGAAGGCCATCGTTCTCGCTGTCCTAAGGAAAGGCTTGGGGTGCAGGTCACGCCTGCCAAAAGAAGTAAAAGAAAAAGTTCAAATTGGTGCCTAGGTAAGTACCTTCCCTAGGTCTGTCTTTAGGTACCTAAGGTAATAACTGATACCTCTTTCCATTAAGGTCTAGGTAGTTTAATCCCTGGTGTCTCAATCAAATAGGTAGGCGCCGATAGGTTGGTTACTGTGAGTGATCTAACCTTTGAAATATGGCAATAGAAGTAAGGTAGAAAGTGATTCAATCGGGCACCCAGTCTATCAGTAGGGCACCTAAGCTTTAAAAGTGAACATCTTAAAGGCCAAAGAAGTATAGCCTATTTAATAGGAAGAAAGTAGGTCATCGTCGTTGCATTATGTCTTTGATCTAACGGTATAATATGTATCTACTCCATCTGTTTTTGACATTCATCACATGGAGAATCTTCTCAATGAGCTCACGCCTGCAAGATCTGCTGACACATAGTCATTCATGTCCAGCTCTGGACCATCTGCCTCTCCGTCCTTCTCGCCCCTGACAAGTATCACGATACTTGTCCCTTCACGCGTCCGACAAACACCACTTCCCACGGCAGCCTGAATCGCTCGAATCGCGTACGAATGAACTGTCAACGATATAAAGTCGTCGTCTTTCGTTGTCTCATTGAATATATCCTCCAAAGCTCGCTGTTTCCTCACAACATGCTCCTCATCCGTCTCAGGCTCAACTCTGTTGGTGAACTGGTCCTCCTCCTCGAACCCATCTTCGATCTTGTAGCTGGGGTAGTTTTCGGCTATCCATGCGCGATTCCTCCTGTAGTCGCAGGTGTGGCGAGTGATTCGTTCTCTGAGGAGTTCTTTGACGATGGGCTGTTGGGGCGGTGATTGTGAGGCCATGAGTGGTGAGAAGACCATGTCAGTTGTTTGAAGGCATCTCGCTAGAGGACTTGTGTAGAAGATTTTGGGCTGCGGGGCGCCTTGCTTTTCGATGAGATCAGTCCAGAAGGAGTTGAGATCTTGAGCTTGCTTTTCACCGACTTCAGTGAGAAAGGCGTCAAACCAGGTCTCTTTACCATCCCCGTTTTGGAATGATACTCTTGTCTGCTCATGTTAGTAAAGAATTAATATTGGCTGAGACCATAATGCATACATTCCACGCTTCGGAGCCTACTTGGGCGTGCATCTTATTGTGTACACCAAGGCCATGTCGTGTGAGGTACAAGACTTTGTATGAGACATGGTCAGAGCTATTCTCATTGAGCCATCTCACGTATGCCGCGAGACGAGCCCAGTCCCTTTGATCTGGGGCATCTGGATCATCGGAAGGGTATTTTTGATTCGGGATGAGGCCCAGATTTGGTTGTGTCGTGACCTTTTCTCCAGGATATTCATGGGCAATGTCAGCGAGTTCAACAAAGATGCCAGGTTGGGCCTTGAAGGTCCATTTGGAGGACATGATTTCATATGAATGCGATGTCCGATGTAAGGGGGCTCGCTAAATTGATATACGCGAGTTATAGTATTTGCATGTATCGATTGAGTTGGGTTAGGCTTGAAGGTGGTCGGTTTGGTTTGGTTTGGTTTGGTTTAGGCATGAGGTCGCATGCTAGCGAGCGCAAATGCACCCAAATAATAAAGTTTGGTTAGGCCATGACGTAGTTGGCATAGAAATGGGGCATCAAAATCAACATCACCAAAAATATCCAACGTCAAGTCAAATTCACTCTTCTCATAATGAAAAAATTGAAACAAATTATTATGGAGTATCTGTGATATAATAGTCTCTACTCGTTTCCTATCGTTTCGCAACAAGTATCAAGACTGTGGTTGCATTCAGCCCTGATAGTGGATCTGTTTGCATAACACATTCTCGTGACGTCTAGATAATGAAGAGGATATTTACAGATCAAGATATAAAGACTGAATCATCTCAGTATAGCCCGTACAATGCTGAATCCAAACGCTCAAGCAAGCTCTGCGGGCTTCTTCTCCCCAGGTCCACTAACCGGAAGCTCTTGAGGGATGCTCCTCACGGCCTCACCGCCGGCTTCATGAATAGTAGGCGGTTGATGCCCGAATGGATAGTCTCCAGCTTGTTGATATCCATACTGATCATTTGTGCTTCAATTGTAACCCATAGACGGTATATTTGGATCATAGTAGTAACCACCGTGTTGCTGTTGCTGGTTCCACCCCGGTTTGTCACCTTCAGGTGCTTGTTGGCATTTTGATGAATTTGTAGCTTTGATCTTCTTCTTTCGGCGGAGGAAGAAAAACACTACGACACCAATGAGAGTGAGTGCTGCTACACCTCCAACTGTTCCTCCAGCGATTGCGCCTACCGGAGTCCCAGAGCTGCCACTATCTTTGTTTGTCTCAGTAGCGGTAGCTTGAGATGTCGCTGTTCCTGTCGCCTCAGCATTGACGCTTCCTTCAGTTTGTGCTTCCATCATTTGTGAGAGTAGAGAACTGTAGTCTCGCTCATTGATGGTGCCGAATTCTCGTGATGTTTGGCCCTTGCAGATGAGAGCGGCGCTTTGTGCTGTGGAGATATTGAGGTCATTGCACCAATAATCGAATGTGCTTCCATCCCATGATACAGTATTACAGTAAGGAGATGCTGAGTCTGTTCTGTGGCATTGTTGAGTATGAATGATGATATGTGATGAGAAGGGAGTGAGTTACCATTTCAGAGTGTAGTTGTCAATCTCACAATCACCATCACATTTACTCGACACAAAATACTCCTCCGAGTTGACACATGTTGCATTGTATTGAAAAGGTGTTTATCCACAGCATAAAACACCACCGTTTGTGAATGATTGGGCTGGTACGGGCGGGAAGAAGTAGCACCAATCGTTAAGTGACACACTCTGCTAGCCCTGAGTCGTTCTGAGATGTATCCGCAAGTGTTTTCTGGGGCGGTTGTGATGGTGATATCTTCAGCTGTTGTCTGACTACTAGTTATCGCTCGTCGTTTAAGTGTTCTTGTAGCTGGAGGATCCGTAGGCCTAGGAATAAGATCGTCGAGAATGCCCATGATGATGTCGTACAGAGTAAACTGAGTTTATATATTGTTTCCCAGTAAGTTGATTTGCTTGAATTGATGAGCTAAGACTGGGTATCTGATAACCTTTGTTGATCTTAATAGTAACGAGTGGTGGCTGTGAGAGGGTATACAAATTTGCTAGGATGATACCAACAACAGCAGCACTTAAAAAGAAGGGGAAAGGCCAAAAGAGTCAGAACAAAGAAGAATCATTTCAGAGAAACTCAGGAGTCAATAGGTATATACAACCACAACTGCGCCTTGACATACGAAGCGATGCAACGCTCAGTCCTAATTTCCACCTCAGATCCATTCAGCCAAGACCTTCGTTTAATCCTTCAAACCCAGACAGGAACCTATGAAATTATCCAAAGTATATCTTGATTTTTCGGATTTTCGTGTAAACGGCCTGACTTGTCTCCATGTCGTTCAAGGGTCGGATTCCATCAAACTTACTGGTTCTGGTCTGATCCTGCGCAGGTGGAGGATCAACCTTGTAGGTTTCTGCTTGGCATATCCGCTCCTCAGTCTAGTTTCTTACCAACCTGACGTGGAAGTAATATTCTAACAAAGTGGCAGGTTTCATTTGCTGGTTGGGAATTGCATTGAGCAATATGTAGAGCGAAGTTTAGCTCGGAAAATAATGCATTAGCGAATATTGGGGTTGTCCTGAAGCTATCCTTATGTGCCCTGGAGATAGATACATAAGGCTCAACATTGACTTTTGACACAAAGAAGTCAAGAAGAAGAGTTTGTTAGATTAGACTTAAATCAGATCATTCAACATACACAGATCGGCGAACGTCACGTATTGGGGTTTGAAGCTGACTTAGACCACTCATTGACGTACAGTATATCTGAAGCGAATGACTCGTGATATTGCACACTAATGAATCAGGATTGATCTTCTATAAGAATCTACTGATCAATGCAGTCTTCTGCATCATATCTTACGCAGATAACTTTCACATATACTGTTACTAGATCGACCCCAGATCAACTCCGCCTGAATGAAAAGACACTTGGACAGCGTCAGTGATATACTTACTTTTAAATAACCGTCTTCATATAAAGGCCTTGTTGATTCCTAGATATCCGGCCACGTCGTCATCTACAAGAGGTATGCCAGTTCTCTGAAAAATTCCCCTTAAACCACGTCTCGACATGGTCCCATTTGTGACTATTGGCAAAGTACTCCTATTACATATGGTCAAAACATCTGACACGCGGCTATGCGAGGTGTGGTTCATTCTATTGGCATGGCTATAGACTGAAATCTATAATTCAGCTTTTGTGTCGCCGCTTCCTACTTCTTGGAGTTGGGCTTGGCCAATGGCTCCTTAGCCTCTGCGAATATTATAATACTAAGGGAGACACAGATCGGATATTCCATGTTCAAAGAAGCTAGAAAGCCGAGGTTTCATTAAGTGCATAACTCTGTTTGAGATATCTTACGCTCGGGATAACAGAAAAACCAGTACAGTTTGTTCTACAGCTGACTCTCGGTTTAGTGCTCGCAGAAATTCCACTCAAGATTCTTGAGGTCGCTGTTAAGGGTGTCCTGTAGATTAGTCCTTTCCGCCATGAGTTCCTCTCGGATTTTCTTAGCATCCTCCAGATCAATGGGGAAATCCAAGTTATCCACCACCATACGCGTCAGTTCAGGGGGTATGTTGCTGAAACAATCATTCTTGAGCAAGCCCTCGGCCCACCAATCGCGCTGCTGGGGAGGGACATTGGCAGTCGAGATAATAGGAATATGAGGGTCGACCAAAAACAGTGCTAGGATTTTGCGGTGGCCGGGGCGAGACTTATCGACCAGTTCAAAGGGGCTGACGTGGTGCTGATACACGTTGGGGAAGAAAAGCATTCTATCCTGGCGTGTGAGGACGCTGCCGATGTTTTGCAGTAAGTCTGCACCGGGATCAATAGCAAAGACCCTTTCAATGCTGTCGAAGTCGCCCTGCTCATAGTTCAGCTCCACAGTTTGGTCCTCTCTGTTGGCAGCTGTGCGAAAATCAAGGCGAGAATCAGTGATGTTATCGCAGTCATAGTAGTAGAGTGCAGTCGCGCATATGTGCTCATTCAACTGGCCTTCGACATGCCATGATCCACCGTCGTAGGTTGGCTTCTCGGGGGTGAGGTGAATGTTGGCAAGCTTGACAATGACCTGCACACGAGAAGCGTTGCCAAAAAAGCCAGAGGTTTTTACGTCGCTGGGGTTGATCTTGACCAGCTCTTCCAATTCAGTCTTAGGGTCCGGAATTTCTGGAACATGGGTCTCCCTGAACCATTCCTGGTCGCGTTTATTGCGATCAGATTCCTCGTAATCCTCTTCGTAGTCCTCATCCTCTCTGCGAGGAGCCTCATCGTCATCCAGTGGCCGGTTCTGGGCTGAGCACCAGTCACTCCCGCAAATTTCTGGAACTTTGCAATCTGGTCGAACATTGTTGGTGAAGACACGTTGGACTTCGAAATCGTCATGCCATCGATAGATAACATCCCAAGCCGGGAGAGATTTCTCGATGAATTTCTCAATAACGGGGTAGAGCTCGGCATGTTTGACCGGGTGCACATTGTTGATGTAGCTGTCGATGCGAGGATGCCCGCCAGTGAGGTCAACGTCGCAAGGGAGCCACTGGAAGCGTTTAGAAAAGGCCCTGGAAGGCCACATGGTGTCATCACTGTTGTCCACAGGGATAACGACGCCTTTCCCGCAATTCGACAACGCTTCTTCGAGGTTGATGCGCTTGTCGGGCAGGATGAGAGATCGCCCGTAGACAAGCGGCCACAGGGAAGGGTGGATGATGTCAAGGACCTTACCGTCACTGCCAGGATGCCAGTCCTTATGCTCCTCGGGGACATTTTCCAAAGGGGAAACGGCAGCTATGAGAGCATCTCGGAGGTCTTTAGGGACCAAGTTGTCGGATTTAATGGCAGCAGAAGCGTAGTCCATGACAGGAATGAGGCCAGTCTTTTGGTAGATCTCTGCCTTTTTGCGCAATTCTTTGATACACTATCGTGGTTTAGCGAGACATTTGTATTTGGCTGAGAGATGTTACTCACAGCATCGGCCATGGCCTGAGTGAAATCACCGTATACTCGATACTCTCCCCAAGGCATCTCCATAGCCTCCTTCTTCCACTTGGCAGTAATCTTATCATCATTGACTTTGATCCACCACTCGGGCTTGTTCGTGAGGTCCTCGATGACTTTGATCATGCAGACTTCTCGAATTGTCAGAGTGCTGGCTCTCCAGTCTCCTTCTCCTTCTCCTTCTTCCATACCCAGAACAACTGGGAAATGGGCACCAGCGTGGCTGACAGGGAGGCCAAAGCCGGGAAGTTTGATTTCTTGAGGGGTTGACATCTTGCTGCTGCTTGTGAAGCGTGCGATGGATGACGTTATAGTCCTGGTGAAAGACCTGAACATGGCCTTATATAGACTGAGACAGGTTGTTTGTTGAAGAGAGGTTGCATATTGATCCTTGCCAAGCCAATAAGGCACCAGCCTCCGCTAACCTCGTTCAGCTCAGCTTTGGCTGAATGAAGACTTCAGCTGAAAAGCTCAGGCCCACGTGGGCTCTGAAGCGATACCGAGTTCAGGTAAAGTGAAGCATTTGATTCTCGTAAACTCAAGGCAGCAACACGATGGAGGAAGAAAGAGTTTACGCGAATGTCCACATTCTGTTACACGGGTTAGACACGAGGTCACGTTACTCTTAGACCGCCGATTGCCTGAACAAGGCATCTTCAAGGGGCAAGGTGGTCAGTTCTTGAAGCCTGAGAAGTTTGAGAGCCTGAAAACATAATTCGATTGGAAGCTATTATCGTTTTGATGTAAGCATGCAGTATTTGTTGAACTAAAAGGTCGGTGGTACCACCTTTTGACCAAGTTGGTACATTTAGTATATGTCCTTCAGTATTATCTGTAGTTTATGTCGGCTGATGACCCGTAGCTCTCGTTTTCTCAAGATTGCATGTGTTTACTCGGAAACAGATCCCGACAAATCTCAGACGTCAAGACAAAGACAAATATTATCTATTCTATGTTATCTTAATTGAATAGCTCTCAACAAAGAAAGATGCCGTAATGCCTCATTTTGGTCACAAAGGAAGGCTTCAGGAGAAAATTGCCTAATCTGGACATTCCACATATCCGGGAGCTTCCGCCGGAGTCAAACGATAAGTCATATATATTCAAGGCTCAACATCAACAGTATGATCAAGTATTCGATACAGACTTAAGATACATGATCGAAATATATTGTATACAACAGCTCAGTTTATTACAACGCATATAATCGAACGAGTTCTATCCTTTGCTGGATTATCCTTGTCTACCGAGTAAATATCTCGGGCCCACGCAACGAATCACATTCACTCAACTCCACTACCGAGGCACGGGTCCTTTAAGGATTACGGAGTTTTCACCTGCGGCCTCGGTCAACACAGCGAAAACCACCCACTCAAGGATAAAGGTACATGGTAGATGTACTGATTGATAAAAATTCATGTCCCCACGTCGTCCCTGAGACCGCTAATAACCTAGGTAAGGCCATACCTGGTTCTTCATTACATACGTTGACCTCCATTTGCCAAGTTTTTTGTCTTCCGTTATTTTTTTTACATTTTTATTCTATTTTCTTTTACTACTCTCGATGCTCACCGTGAGCTTCTCCCCCCCAAATCATCCGCCGCCATGACAGAAACAGAAATAGCTGTAGTTGAGTCCCCCGCCGAGGCCATCGTCATTCCCTCAGCGGAGCCCGTCGTCGCCGATGCACCTCCGGCCGAGCCCATCGAAAAGAGCCTCAACTCCAACTCCAACTCCAACATCAACACCACAAACAACAATAAAAACAAAAATGTCGCACAAAACTCTAGTCCTCTCGCGCGACTCCTCAAGTCGCCGTCTGCCATAGATGGCTTCGTCGAACATCTCAACCGCGTCATTCAGACGCGAAGAGGCACAGATACTGTCCTCCTCTTCACAACTTATGCCGCTCGCTTGATCGGTGCTATTCTCAACATTCTGGGTCGCACTACGCTTCGTCACTCCGCTCGCAAGGTCGTCGAGATGGCTTTCAAGCTACCGCCCTCGACCTCCGTCGTCCTTTCTACCGCGACTGCGCCGCCTCTTGCGACTCTAGCCCTCAATCTGTCCAAGTACATCCAGGGCTTCACCAACATGTTGGGTGAGTGGCGCACTATGAACCGTATGTGGGGTATAATCGGCACATATCTAGAGGCCAAGGATTTGATCCTTCGTCTACGTGGTCAAAAACTCGACGCGAATGGCGAAAAGGTGCCTGCTCCCAACCGAGTCAACACTGCTTTCATGACTGTGCAGATCATTTGCAACTTGGTCTACAACGTCGGCGAAGGCGCTTGCTGGCTGACCTGTAAGGGTGCTACCAACCTTTCGCCAAAGACGAGCGCCAAGCTAGGTGTCATGGCTGCTCGCTCATGGTGCGCGTGGGTCGCCCTCGAGCTCGTCCGTTTGCTGGTTGAACGTGCGCGCCGAACAACAAGCGGCGATGTCGCCACTGAAGAGGAGTGGAAGAACAACTGGAAGGCCGAGGTCCTTGGTACACTTCCATGGATGCCTCTGTCGGCTCACTGGAGCACCGAAGAAGGGCTCATGCCAGAGCTTATGGTTGCGGCTATTGCTACATGGCCCGCTACCAACATGATGAAGAGTGTGTGGCGCCAGACAGCTTAGAGATATGAGACTCAGGGCTACTAGCGAGTTGCCATGGAGCAGCCTAACGTTTAAATCGCTTCTGTACTACTGGATATACAGGGATTTATTTGTCAGGACCACGAGCCCGGAGGTGCATGCATTGCAGAGTTCACATCTAGAAACACGACATTGATTCATACCACCCGTGCATCAAGGCATGGGTACAGGGACTTTCGAAGTAGGAAAGATATAATATTTTAATAATATTATAACTAGTAGTCCTCCGGGCTATTACTTATTAAACTAAAGAGGATATATATATTATAAAATAAAATTCATATTCATATTATAATTTTCTATTTTTCTATGTAAAAAAAGCTATATAATTATAAGGATTTTAATTAAAAATAACATTATATATTTATTATAGTTTCTCAGTCATAAA
>JABSSZ010000468.1:0-27804 GCA_013755755.1 Fusarium sp. NRRL 25184 | reverse complement strand
TATTATGTTATTGCTTAAGTAAGTGTTTAACTAAATATAAATTCTACAGCTATAAAGCCACTTATTTTAGCAGTGGAAAATCTACTTAAATAAGATTTTTAAAATATCTCCTTATTATATCTAATTACTTTAGGAGAAAATACTATTAAGATTATAGAATTAAATTAAAGGGCTAGTAATAGGATACTTACTGTATATAAGTTGGACTCTAAAGCGACTTGGTTAGTAGTGGCCTGTACCTACCCTTTTATTACAGCATATGGTCTTTAGGAGCTATAATTACACCATAAACCTCCTGTTATATGCTTTTGGAGCTAAGAAGGCTTATGTGATTGTCTCTTGAGAATCTGAAGCCTAGAGACTATTAGCTATCTTGAGGAGAACTATAATGCAGGAAAACTTACTCCTAGTAAGGCTGTTTAGCAACTTTATGCTTATAACTATCTTCCTGAAGACTCAGAAGCATTACTACAGAACAAGTTTACAGATATATCTTAATGCATGTGTTGGAGTACAAATTAATACCGAGGGAATTCCGAGACAACCAGTCGACAAACCAGCATATGCAGTTCTTACCGGGTGTTATTTGCTTGCATGAGGAGCTTCCAGGTCCTTTTGCACATTTGATACCAACTCGACGTTGCATCAAACCACAACCGCACCAACCAAAGTCTCTTGCGGGCATTTCCGCCTTGTTCCCACAAGCGTGTGCCGGACCGTGTTCCGTTGTCCAATCGGTTCCCGTCGTGGACCAGGGTTCGCCATTTCTGGATTCTGTTCCTCGAGGATATTCGTCTTGGATTGACTAAGTTGGTTCACAACCTCAGCTGATTTCTGACTCGGGGTAGCATTGCCAAGCTGGCCATTTATTTGGCTCACTCAGTATGATATGGAACTGTAGGCTATTGCGCTGAATGCATCACAAAGTGAAGTACTATGTGGAAGTGTCAATAATGCTTCGAAGACAATGTCATCTATATGGACGCCATGCTTGCTCAGGTCTCTCATATTATGCGTTTGCGGGTTATAAAAACATCATGACACTTGATGATAGCTAGCGTGTCCCTTCATCGGAGGTTCTGCCCCATTAAGCAACTTATGGTGGAGGGTCAACTGTCAAGGGTCAACCAACAGTCTCATATACCTGCCTATCGTAGTCAATGTAACATAAAAACCTACAATCACGCCAATACTTTCAACGCCCCAGATTTCTTCCTTTTTAATTCCCTAAGGCATTATCCATTCTTCCAACTTGCAGATCGTATTACCTCTACCAACATGTCGTCCACTTTGAGCCATGTCCCTGAGCTGACAGCCATTGAGCGCATCGGGCCAAGAGGCTACCTTCGCTATGTTTTCCCAATGCGGTTGGCAGATGACTGCAATCCAGACAGGGCTATGGAAATTCTCAAAGGTGGCTATAAAGCTGCCTGCCAGAAAATTGGCCCCATGGCCTCTGAGGCAGTGCCCGATCCCGAAGCAAGGCAGGCGAATGTGCTCAAGTTGCAGAAATTGCCCGATGATTCGATTGGGGACATGTCTTTTAAGGACTTACGAGACCCTGAGAAATATGAATGGAATTATGAGGAGCTCAAAGCGAAGCATTTCCCCATCTCAGCATTCGATGCTGACCTCTTTATGCCTGGCCCTCTGTGGCCTCAACCAAGGAACCCGGTGCATATTTCTCTAGTGCAGGCCAACTTCATTCGTGGCGGCGTGATAATCGGGTGGTGTGTTTTTCACATGGTTGGCGATGCCACTACCTATCTCACGTGGACCAAAGTCTGGGCAGAAGAGTGCCGCCGTATCCAGGGACTTGATATTTCAACTCCAGTTGTTATCGATGATGCTATGCTTGCCGACAGGGTGCATGTCACAAGACCATCTGGCCGCAACAAAGGACGTTCAGAGGACCATCCGGAGTATACTATTCTGCCTTTTACGCCAACGGGAGCGTCTCCCGCGATGCTGAGCACGACATTCCGTGGACAGGTCTTCTACTTTTCTCCATCAGCGCTCGCTTTCCTCAAAGCCGAAGCATCCCCCATTCACGCGACTAAACCAACGGACCAGCAATGGATCTCTACCAATGATGCCTTTTCAGCTCTCATGTGGCGTACCGCAGTCGCCGTTCAAGCATCTATCGACAGCCTTGAAGATAGCGAGAATCCGCACTCTGTCTTCAACATTGCCGTGGATGGTCGAAAGCGTACCGACCCTCCAGTTCACCCTCAGACTCTAGGCTGTTTTCTCCAGTACATCTCCGTCTCAGCGCCGGTTCGCGATATTCTTATTACTTTGAGTCTGGCAGATCTTGCAGTGCTTATACGCAAGGAAGTAACTTTGCGGCTGAACAATCAATTCACAGATGATGTTGTGACACTTGTCGATCAGTTGGAAGACGTGACAAGGCTAGTTCCAACAGCCTTCTTGGATGTGCTGGGGAAATCATCTGTGCAGACCTCATGGGCCGAGTTTGACCTGGCAACTGTGGAATGGGGGCCGTTATTGGGAGATAGGATTGAGGCGATTCGATGTCCTAACACCGGCATTCTGCCTGGCTGCCATGTTGTTCTACCCACCCTGCCAGATGGTGGTGTTGAGGTGGTGTTTGGTACTGAGGGAAACCTGTTGCAGAAAGTCCTTGATGACCCGCTATGGATGAAGTTTGCTGTGCCAAGGTAGTCATGCTGGTAGAGTGCTATAAGATATAGGAATACACTTTTGACTGCAGTAGATGCTGTTGGTTATCAAGTCTTTTTAACGATCAGCTAAGGGCAAAAGTAATGTGTCATATTCCTATATCAGATTCACGAACTTTTCGAGTAGAACAATAGAGAGCTTGGGAGCCATGCTTACAGAGCGGACCTAGCTAAAGCAGACTTCTTCTGGAACCTCTGAACTTACCGCAAAGCTATAAACAAATTAATAAATCATCAGTCTATCAGAATGTACTTTAAGGTACCAATTTAGCTCAGAGAATCTCTTATATTATATTAGCTTTTATTTTAAAACATAGGATTAAATCATGCTCTTCCCTATGCTGCCAGCGTTGCTCGCAGCTCCAGTGACCAAACCGACGCTCATAGCAGCCACAGAAGCAGCAGCGGCTTGGAAATAGCGACGGCCCCCATAATTCATGTCGTGACGCAGAAGTATCGCCTGTACATGCGATGTTGATAGCTATCGCTGCGGTCGCCGGCAGTTCTATGACTCTCAGTAAGTTCCCAGCTTCCGTGCCCATTTGCCGACCAGTTCCTCGGAACAGGAGCCAATCGGATGCGCTGAATTGCCGAACCTTCAGCAGCAGAATAAATGACGAAGGGCAGCAAACGGCACTGGAAATTGGCTACTGGACTGGTCATCAATGTGAAAATTAAGAGAGAAATAAATTAAAAAGCATTGAAACATAATATCTAGAATCATCGATTATTTAATAGATCTACCAGGTCGCATCTGTCGAGCTATAACCAGATTCTGTCCAATGGCATACAAGCAAAGCTTTCATTGACCAATCACTGACCATACAATTAAAGTGCCGAGGAACAAATCGCGCTATTCCCAACAAAGAAAGGCTTCCTCGGAGCTCATAAACACTCACGTCTGGGGTAAATCCGGGGCATCCTACTATGTAATTATATCTTGATACAAATACTCACCCTCAACTCCTCAAGCATCCCTACCTCAACCTCAAATATCTCTCCTTATCAAGTCTTCAAATCATGGCTCTAACAGAACTCTTGATCTCCCCCTGGGCACCCGTCGCCCTCGCCGTGGCTCTCTTAGCCTGGTACATACTCCCATGGATCAGCAACTCCAACCTCCGCGGTATTCCCGCTCCTTTCCCTGCACAGTTCACCAATCTTTGGTTGTTATCTACATGTCGTCGTGGAAAGCGATATGAGATTGTTGATCAGGTGCACAAAAAGCTGGGTGTTTTGGTGCGCATTGCGCCGAACCATGTTAGTGTTGCTGATGCAGATGCTATCAACACTATCTACGGTCACGGAAATGGTTTCCTCAAAGCGTAAGTCTAGTTTATGACTATAATATTTGGAAAAGGAGCTAACGAATTAGTGACTTTTATGATACTTTCGTGTCTATTCGTCGGGGTCTTTTCAACACTCGCGACAGAGCTGAGCACTCTCGCAAGAGAAAGATCGTGTCGCATACTTTTGCGCCCAAGTCTGTTTTGGAGTTTGAGCCTTATATCCGACAGAACCTTGATATCTTCATCAACCAGTGGGATAGCATTGCTAGCAAGAAGGATGCCGATGGATATGGAAGCGTTGACTGCCTCAACTGGTGTAAGTAGTCATCAAACCCAGTTTCGAATTATACTGACATTGTCTAGTCAACTTCCTTGCTTTTGACATCATCGCCGACCTCGCGTTTGGAAAGCCCTTCGGTAAGTTTATACATCGACTTGGTCAGTATATTGCTAACATTCATAGGCATGCTCAAAACTGGTGCCGACATCGCTGAAGTCAAGGCCTCCCCCACCAGTCCCACTATCTACGCCCCAGCCGTCGAGATCATGAACCGCCGCGGCGAAGTCTCCGCCACTCTCGGCTGCCTCCCCCAACTCAAGCCCTACGCCAAGTATCTCCCCGACCCCTTCTTCAGCCAAGGTCTCCAGGCCGTCGAGAACCTCGCCGGTATCGCCATCGCCCGCGTCAGCGAGCGTCTCGAGCGCGGGGGTGATTCTACCCGCAAAGATCTCCTGGCTCGTCTTATGCAAGGTCGCGATGAGAAGGGCGAGCCTCTTGGTCGTGATGAACTTACCGCTGAAGCTCTTACTCAACTCATCGCTGGAAGTGATACTACTTCTAACTCCTCTTGTGCGCTGCTGTATCATATTGTTAGAACGCCTGGAGTTATGCAGAAGCTTTATGAGGAAATTTGTGCTGTTGTTCCTGAGGACGTTGCCATTCCTGATTACGAGTCCGTCAAGCATCTTCCCTACCTCGGCCACTGCATCAATGAGACTCTGCGCATTCACTCCCCCTCTGGTATCGGTCTACCCCGCGAGATTCCCGCCAACCACAAGGGCGTTACTCTGCACGGACGATACTTTGGTCCCGGCACTGTTCTCAGCGTTCCCACTTATACGATCCACCACTCTACTGAAATCTGGGGTCCTGATGCTGATGAGTTCAAGCCTGAGCGTTGGGAGAACTTGACTGATAAGCAAAAGATTGCCTTTATCCCCTTCAGCTATGGACCTAGATCTTGTGTTGGAAGGAACTTGGCTGAGATGCAGATGAGACTTATCGCTGCTACTTGGATCAAGCGATATGATGTTCGCTTGAGACAGGATGTTATGGAGACTAGGGAGGGATTCTTGAGGAAGCCTATGGGCTTGGATGTTGGATTGGCGAGACGATAAAGGGATTGTAAAAGGAAGAAATTGCATGTAAAATACAGGCGCAGGGTATTGAAATAGAATTTATGACTCTATACAATTTATTCAGCGGTCTAATCACATCTCTATCGTGCTTTGTACCAGAGAGCCCTGAGCTTCATTCCATAGGCTCATCACCTATCGGCCTGATAAGCAACCACAGCACCTTTCTCACACCCTCCTCTTCCTTATCGTCCTTCCGTCTATCATTATCGACCTTTCTCATCTCTTTCTCATATTCTTTCTCACACTTCTCCCTTTCCTTGTCAAGCTTTTTCAACTCTTTTTCCAACTTGCGAGGCTCATCTGCGTACTTTCGTTGCACTTTTGCGAACTCCTCCTCTATCTTCCGCATCTCCTTCTCATGGTCCTTTCGTGCCTTTCTTGAATCTTCTGTCCAGTCCTCATGCGCCTTAGCTCTATCCTTGGTCATCTTCTTTTCCTCCTTCTTTCGCTGTCGCTCACTCGTTGACGCATGCATTTTGCTTACAAAGTTATCCGGTACATGCAGCTCAGGTAAGGGTGTAAGGTCCAGTGGTGCAATCCATGGCTCAAGTGCCCGAAGTCTTCGTTGCTGCACAGTAACTGAAGACTGAGCCGACACATCCTCCAATGGTCCAAGAATCATGCTATTCTTCTCAATCTTCCCCTCATCATTGAGAATGGGCATCTGAGCATAGCGAGCAACAGCATCCAGCTTCGCGAACTCAGCTTTGAGGCCTCTAGGCATGAAGAGCTCTTTATTCGCCGTGCTGATGCAAAGCTCACTCCGAGATTTACTAATGGCGTAAGTCGAAAGAGTAGCTGCCGCATTAACCGAATTGCCGACGATCTGTGCGGTGTGTAGCGGTACCATTGACACGATACTGCCTACCATTCCCAGTATCTGGACTGGTGGACTGGCGACGGCCGCACGATTGAGATCATCGAGAAACCTCAAGAAGACTTCTCGAGGAAGATGGTATTGGTCTTCGAGGATAGGTGGGAAGGCGCGTAGGAATGGTGAGCCGAGTTTGGAGCTCGTTGCGGGGATAGCGATGGGCTTTTCTGAGGGAAGATGTGTAGATTGTTGAAGTGTTGGGATAGGTTGAAGACGGGGTTGGCTCGCATCTGAGAATGCTGGTTCTGAAGCTGTTGGAGCAAGGCTAGAGTATGGCGGAGGAGCATCCGGGTCTGATTGCCCGTAAGAATTTGTATTTTTAGCCATAATCAATACAAAGAGACGATCCGTTTTTACTGTGTCGCCAGCGGGTGATAAATGCTGCTGTCAGACGGTTTATATAGATGATAAATATGTAGTCGATCCTGTAAACAGTTGAGGGTGTAGGCGAACTAGAGCAGAATAGGTTAGTCATTCGAGCCGGAGGCCTGGTGGCATAAGCTTGGAGCAAATGGGGATATCAGATTGGCTGGCGCCTCACAAGAAACTCCGTCTGGAATTCCCTTTATGTGTTAGGAAGATAGCATGATATCTCTGACAGGTCTTCTCGGCACTTTCGGCAGCTGATCATCGGTAGCTTAGTTGATCCAAGTTGATAAGCGATCCATATAAGTGGCTGTGAAGTTTGGTGTACTCCGGATTGCCCACTCTGGCATTCCCCCTGTTTATGAGGCTAGTACATATCGGGTAGGATAGCGCGAGGTACAGACTAGAGCGAACAAACATGATAAAGTAACTCGTATTAGGCCGAGAAGATAATCTAGCTCTCAATGATTACTCTGACTCCCTTACTTCCACTCTCCGTCATCGGAATAAACATGTCATGGTCATAGCGAACATCCCTCTCCGTTGTCTCGTACAACTGCATGTAGGGCATCACCCTCAAAACCAGAGCTGTAAGAGAGAGGTATAACTCGCACAATGCAAGACTAAGAAACGTTAGTAAACCTGCCAGTTGAAGGAAACAGCGTATCTTACTTTTTACCGAGACATCCACGACTGCCTTTTGAAAATGCAATCATCGACTTCTCCAAGTCCTTTCTGATCTTATTATCCTCATCGATCCATCGCTCAGGAGCAAAAGAGTACGAGTCTGGGAAAACAGTTTCGTCATGGTGCGCAATGGCCGCCGACATACCGATTGCATAACCTCGAGGCAACACCAAGCTCATCGGCTTCTTGTTGAATTCTCCGCGGTAAACAAGGTCTTCTGTTGTCGGCACGCGAGCTGTGCGGCTCGAAACGCCATAAGATAGACGCAGACCCTCATTGATGACCGCTCCAAGATACGGAAGCTGCTCCAGTGTCGTCCAAGATGGCAAATGACATGGATCGTCAACAACTTGCTTCAGTTCATCTTGTAACTTCGCAAGAGTTTCAGGCTGTGACAAGAGGAAGTATGTTATCACAGCCAATGCCCAGCTTGTCGTTTCGGTTCCAGCGTTGACGATAGTGACAGCCTCCTCAACAAGGCGATCTTGCTTCTTCTCACTGTCATCAAGCTCAGATTGAAGTAGGTCTGCAAAAATAGTCGGTCGATCGTAAACAATGCCAGAATCCAAGTCGTTTTTCGTCTTTTGGACACGCGAAGGAAAGTCGATTTGCAAAGTGCGAATGAGAAGCGCGATATCAGCTGGTAAATAGTCGACGAAATACTTACCCAGCTTTACGCTAGGAACAAGAATCGGGAAGAAACGGAGGAAGAATACTGGTTTGAGGACTGCGAGAGTAGCTTCACGGTAATTAGGTTGCCACTGATTGCGAGACAATAATCCAAAAGCTTCGCCGAAGCAGTAGCTTGAGATCGCATCAGATGTGAAACAACTGTATGCATGCGCAATCTCAAAAGGTTTACGATCTTTTTCATCCTTGTTCTCGGCTAGGAGCTTGTTGCAGAGAGTCTGTACCAGGTCGTGGACTTCTTGTTCGAGACGTGCAATCATGGCTCGCGAAAAGAACTTGGCGACGGGTGCACGTCTGGCGCGATGGAGATCGTGATCAGGGGTACCAAAAGCATTTCCTGTGCCAGCTGCTGAGCCATTCACCTGGTGAAAAGGCTTATCGCGTTTGCGACCGCCGACGGCATAGATCTCGTCCGAGAAGGACATATCAGCGCAGTGCAACTCATTGGGATTGATGCGAACAATAGGGCCTAAGAGCGCATTAGAATCTGTCACTTTCGACTTTTCGAGAGGTGCTTACCATATTTCTCATGCATCTGCTTGATAGCATGGGTGTAGCGACCGACGAGGATGACATCGTAGTAGAATTCGGGCAGATATGTTGCCGCAGCAAGCTTCGGACCAGGGACCTTGCTCAGCGGGTGAAGAGCCGAGACATTATACAATGCCTGCAAAACTTTAAAAGCAAGCCACGATATTATCAAAGCCACAATCCAATGTCGAGCAGTCAGCGACGTTAAAGTGTCTTGAAAGGCTGACCAAGTTGCATCCGCCATCGTGTTTCAAGCTTAACAATATCACAACGGGGATTGGCGGAGAAAGGCAAAAGAACACGAGATTTTAAACAACGATGGATTGATTTGTTTATTCCTTCAATCACATGATTAATTTCCGTC
The DNA here is from genome assembly GCA_013755755.1 of Fusarium sp. NRRL 25184. Classification (NCBI taxonomy): domain Eukaryota; kingdom Fungi; phylum Ascomycota; class Sordariomycetes; order Hypocreales; family Nectriaceae; genus Fusarium; species Fusarium sp. NRRL 25184. The sequence goes on along the minus strand of JABSSZ010000468.1, from coordinate 18,882 downwards.
TGCCCTCTCGCTTACTCGGTACAATGTAACCCTTGAAACGAGTATTTGGCTCCATGAGGCCATCAACTCCGTCCTTATGGGGCTGAATTCTTCAATGGCGACCCACAGTCCTCCATTCCAAGGGAACGTGCTTGATAAACCCACTTCTTTAACGTCTCTCGTAAGGCTGGCCACTGAGAGTTGACCTAAATATTGGATCTAAATTGTGTTCTAGATCTCTTTAAGACTTTAGCTCCGAATACACAAAGTGAGCTGCGAACAGACCCTTACACTGGATTAAGACAGTCAGGTTATTGTTCACTCTAGAGTCCAGTGACATGCATATCTCTGGAGAGCGCAACCCTTTGGAAGTTAAATAATAGTAAACCTATAATGTTGAGAAGACACTTAAAGATCTAGGAGTTATTTGCGGTTGTCAGCAGAGGTTTGAGAGTCCCAGATCTTCCACGGGGCCTTGGGTGATCAGAGAGTAAGCATGTCTGAAGATAGATTATTGGATGTGAGAGCTTAATAGGTAAGCAAATCGGCCTGAGAGGATATAGAGAAATTGGCCCAAAAGCTCAGACATGTATGCGACGTTGATTCAAGACTAGTACTATTAATTTTGATATTTAGACCAGGGGAAACGTAGCTCGACCGAGCTTCTACCAATACAGCAATGTCAAAGATTCGAAGCGGCGGTTAATATAACTTTACTGCTACCTGCTTTACCGAGGCCCCAAGACCCGCTGTCCCTTCAGTGACCAAGTTCTGCATCTAGCTAGTGTATTAGATGCAGTTCGTGGTGGTTTCAATTAACCTACAGTCTTAAACAGCTATAGCTGCGTATAGTAACTTTCCGGAATTGCCCTACTTCGGCAATCGACTTTTCGTCAGAAGATACGTGAGGAGTCTAAAAATATATTTAAGCTTAATTCTAAAGTTCTGGGTTACATTATGAAGGATAAGCTGCATGACCAGTTTAGGAACTGCCTGCCACTTTTCTGCCATTGGCTTACGGGCTGGTCATTCGGAGGAACCGTAGGTATCGAGTGAATGGCTGTAAACAACACCACATATGTCCACTGGCGTCTTCAACCACACGGGCTGCCTGGGAACCTTCACTAGTCTGGGCTGAGCAGCAGCTTGCTATCTTTTATGAAGACCTTTAAAGTAGCAGACATATGGCCGGCATCGCAAGGTACATATACGAGAATAGCGGGCAACGCTGTTTGGACGTGAACATATTGGACTACCCATAGTTGGTATGAATTTGCGAATCAGAAACGGCTAGTGATTGGGTACCCTAAAATCTTAGATGCATATGTCCAGGGGCATCCGGTTAAATTGCCCTCTAACACGTTGCTCTTGTCCTTCACCAAACCGCAATAATAATCTTGCGGGATACCTTCCATGAAAAGCAGTAAGTCCTTGCTGAGAATAGTTATTCCATCCAACTAACTTTATGTCCTTTAGCCTCAATTGTGCCTGGTCAGCATACCTGGTAGTCTTGGTGCAGCCTGTAAGACCCTGCGCCCTAGGGCTGCAGAGCCAAGAGCTTGTAAGATCTGGTTCCAGCAATGATGCGCGGCGCGACACCACGAACAGAGCTTGCTCCGACTTGGCCCTGACATGGGTCTTCACGTTTGTCTCTATCCCATCAATTATACGGCCATGCACTAATACAATTTTGACCGTATTTTTGTGCTTACCTGTCTATTATAATCTCATCTCGTTGCCCTTTCTCTCCTTGCATTCTTGTCAACGAAAAATCGTCAACACCAGGAACTAAACGGGCATCGAAACCATGCAGATTTCTTTCGGTATACTCACAGCCTTGCTGAGCGCCTCGTCGCTAGTTGCGGCCTCACCGACTCAATCGGCCGGCGACCTTATGCTAGATCTCAATAGCAAGGCGACATCTGCACTGGAGAATCTTCAGGCACCGACAAGCCGCAAGAAGTGCACAATTGCCAACGCCGACGTGCGTCGGGATTGGTGAGTCTCCCTCGCGGATACTTTGCATTGTTGCTAACAACTACTATAGGAAAGCCCTTTCCAAGACAGAAAAGAAGGCTTACATCAATGCCGTCTTATGTCTGCGAAAGAAACCATCCAAGGCGGACCCTTCTTTCGCACCTGGTGCACGTACCAGATATGACGATTTTGTCGCCGTGCATATTAATCAGACTCGCACTATTCATGCAACAGTCAGTTCTTAGTCTTCTTGAGTTATCAATTGCATCAGGGCTAACAATATTCAAGGGAAACTTCTTCACCTGGCATCGCTACTATACTTGGGCGTATGAAAGAGCTCTGCGGGATGAGTGCGGCTACAAAGGCACCCAGCCGGTGAGTGAATCTTGGTGATGACCCACAATAGGGACTTTTAGCTTATAATTGATTACAGTACTGGAATTGGTTTGAGACTGGCGACTTTGCAACCAACCCCCTCTTCGACGGTTCCGAGACCAGTATGAGCGGCGATGGCGAGTTCTTTCAGCACAATGGTTCTGTTTCTGGCCAAGGTACTATTTTCCTCCCGAGTGGTAATGGAGGTGGTTGTATTAAGGAAGGTCCCTTCGCCGGCGCAACCGCTAACCTTGGACCCCCATCTCCCGGCATGGACGGAATGGAAGCCACCACTACACCTCTCGAGCACAATCCCCGCTGTCTCCGTCGAGATCTAGGCCGCCACGTCATTGATAACTGGATGACTCTCCCTAACTTATACAACGTCACTCTAGGCGACGCTTCGCACAGCATTCAAATCATGCAGGATGAGTTTCAAGGTCGATTTCCAGATCGATTCCTGGGCTTACACGGCGCTGGTCATTTCGCCATTGGTGGTGACTCGTCTGACCTCTACTCTTCATCTAACGAGCCTATTTTCTTTCTGCATCATGCTATGGTTGATCGTGTATACTGGATCTGGCAGGCTCTGCATCCCAAGCAGGCCCGCGATATCGCTGGTACTATCACGATCGGAAACAGGCCTCCCAGTCGGGACGCTTTGAAGTCTGATCCTCTAAGCATGGGGGTTAATGCGGCTAAGATCACCATTGATGATGCGCTTGACACTCTGGGCGGTTCTCCGTTCTGTTATGTCTATCTCTAAGAGTCAAAAGTAAATGTTACATTTCAGTGCATTCTTTATTGTTGGCAATATATCCGCCTTGTTTCCAAGCGACAAGTCAGGACAAATCTGGCCCAGTTCGCTAGGTGACAAGTATAGACTAAGAACTTTATCATCCAGTGAGAGTAATAACCTTTTAAATAACCTTTCAATAGAAGCACGCTAGAACCCCGATATGGAGTATAACCGTCTGTCACGCGTCTCCACCTCTTCAGAATCTACCAGAATTACTAGATACGACTTAGTCAACGCCTCAACATTCCTGTCATGTCAACTATTGTCTTAAGTCAGGCTAAAGTCAGTCCACTCGAGTAGGTATTAACTTGTCAAACCACGACAATCCTCTCTACAAGGCTAGACCCGGACCAGACCGTCGGGTGAATTGATCTAATGAAGTTTATGTTACACGAGCAAATATGCCAATCTAGAGAATTAAAAAAGGCTAAATCGAATTGTATACTTAATGGGCCCAAATACTCCTTTTAACCATTGCTTGCTCTCATCGATGAAATAGCTTTCCAAGTCTGTTGAGTGAAAATGGTCTCCATTAAGAAATTTCTGACGCTGCTGTTCATCGGCACAGCGAGCGCGCTACCAGCAGCCAATGGCCAACTGTCTGATTTGATGCTCGTCAAGAGAAACCTCCTTGACCCAAGAGCAGCAGGTATGTAGACCTAACATTCAGCAAAAGTCAACTAACAGCCCATCCTTTCAGCCTGCAAAGCTAGTGATCCCAACAACGTAGCCTTTAAGAAAAACCAAGCCAAAGGATCCGCCTTTTGCTCAACCTACATCCAAAGCACCGTTTCAACTACTATCACCCCCATTGTGCGAAGTACTTCTTCCGTAGTGAGAACTGCCACTACTACTGTGATCGGCGTCACTACAGTCCGAACCACCACCTTCCTCGTGACCGTCACTACTACGATACAGACCGATTTGACCACTGTGATTCAGACAAGCACTGCTCTTGTTACTGATGTCGCGACGAAGACGATTACGAACACCGCGACGAATAGGGTTACTAATACAAAGGCGGTTCAGGTGGCTGTCACGGATGTTGAGCAGATAACTCAGAGGATTACTACAGGGGTCACTGCGACTGTTACAGTCGATGTTGATACGACGGTTACAGCAGATGTTACTAGCACTGCTACCGTTAATGCTCCCACTACTGCCTCAACTACAGTTACTACTTTGTAAGTACTTACCAAACATTATCCGCAGCGGAGGATATACTAACCATGATTCACTTAGTGTTACGTGAGTCCACGACTATGACTAAAATATTATATGTGATTAACAGTCATGATAGAGCAGCAGCACCTACAGTATACGTGCCCAGTAAGTTCTCCCCCTAACAAATACCGCTGAGCCCGCCCTGACACATGCTTAGCGGAGGTCCACTGCCAAGTCGTTGGTATCGAAGATCCTAAATATCGGGGTGGGAGTTATGGTCGACCTGTTCCAGGTGCCAATTTTGACATATGCAAGGACTTTTGCCGCAGAGAATCGGAAGGCCCCAGCTTCAGATTCGACATGGACACGTGTGAATGTTATGATGTCCCAGTGTAAGTTAACCCAATGTTCACCAGTGCTGGACATGATCTTGGTTTGTTTACAGGACTAACTTCGATGATAGGAATCAGGTGGTTCTGCCAGACCCTGCATCTCCTTGGACGTGGTACGACATGGCTTGTGATTCCGCCAACCAGGTAAGTCTCAATAACGAACTTCACATTCATCCTGAGTAATGCTAATCCTCCTTAAGCTTTCTAAGCGAGCAGTGAGCGCGGCACAGATACCTGATTATCTACCCAGCAAAGCCGCTAGCGACGTCAGCAGCGCTTGCACATGCCTGATCACCAGTCCATCTGCCCCCACGACCACAACCTTCACCGCCAAGACCACTAAGACAATTAAAGCAACAGAGACTAAAACGAAGACTTTCTCCGTCAGCAAGACCGTGAGCACATTTTTCACAGACCGGAAGACTAGTACTTCCACCAGCTCTAGCAAGACCACGAAAACAGGCTCGCAGACTGTTACCCAGACGAATCATAAGAGCGTGACGATCGCAAAACCTGTTACTGTCACGGTTACGAACTTCAACACTATTACGGTAACCAATACTAATGTCGTTGACGTTACGAACTACAACACGCTGTACTTTACGAATGTTGATACCGTGGCTGAGACAGAGTATAATACCGTTGTTGCCACGAATATTGTAGATGGTGTCACGGTTACTCAGTATCTCACCACGGTGGAGACTGATGTGGCTACGAACGTGATTACACCGGATGCAGTTACTGTGACCAGTGGAACCACGACTATTTGGGGTCCGGTTTAGTTAAGATATAGCTGGAGTGGCGAGGTCACTCTAATACAAGTTTATTGGCGCAAAAGAGCTGACCTTCGATGCGGACCCGTGGCCCCCCTTGACCATCTCCTAGGAGGTTATCCTGCCAAAGTTGCAAGTCCGGATCATCAAAGTCGATAGAAGAGAAGAGTATGATGTTCGAATCGATAGCATACTGCTGCATTTCAGAGTAGTCTTTGTTTGGCCCCGGGTTCCATGGCTGAGGGAAATCCATCTCTTGAGGAAACGCGCTGAGCTATAAGCCAGCTGGCAATTTTCATAAATGGGATGAAGAATAAAGCCAGGTATGCTATGGAGGCAAAGGCACCGGACGCACTGAGATTTCCCCATCTACACCGGGGAGTGGTTAGGTCTTATCTTTTTAGGCACGAGGACAAGGCAGCCCACACTTACCGTACACTTGATTCAAAACAACTCATCAATATCCTTAATCGCATCCTCGAAACTGAATCGGATGTTCATCTGAAACCACCATCCGAAAAAAGAGCACACTGCCATGAAAGCGGTGGCAACTCCGCCCATAACAATCCACCCGTCGCTTGAGTTTCTCCGGTTTTTCGTGTCAGAAGCTACATTAACGATAGCGCTGTTCAGGTTGAGCCACATGCCGCTGTTCACGTAACAAAAGCAGTTCCGAAAGACTCCAATGATCTGCATGAGAGTAGTCGCGATGCTGGTGAAGAGAGACAGCAAAATCAAGACGCTGAACACTAGAACCCAGAGCCAGTGGATGAAGCGCTGTACTATTGTCTTCCGTTCCGTCTTGCGTGTGATGATGAAGTACAACGGAGTAAGCACCATCTGGAAGCCCGCATAAGTAACAAAGCTGAGTGACCGGCAGCCCCAACCCCTTGGAGGAGTCTGCCATGCCACTACGGCCCCTGCGGCCGGCGGCAGGGAAATAAGAATGATGGTGGGCAGTATGATCCAGCCTAGATAATCTCGCTTCTTGATTCGGACGTCATTCATGAATCTCTGATCGCCACGCCGCCACGCTCTCGACTTTTCGAGCCACTCCATTTTATTAACCCCTCGGCGCCACATAAATACTGGCTGGAGTATGCCGTCGTAGATGGGAGGGAATATCTTTCTTTTTACAGGCTTGCGAGTCGAAAGCGGCCGCCCGATGAGCATGGTGACTGGACTAGGGTTGTTGCTGGCAAGAAGGAACCCGTTGACGATTGCGACATGCACGATAATCATCCATTCCACACCAAATGCTAGGGAGATGGCGGCATCCTGGTTACTCTTATCGCCTAGTAGATCCAGGATGGTGTAGATAAAGGCGCCCAGGTAGAAAACGACCGCTGCCCCGACGATGGCGCCGAAAGCAGACTGCGCCGTCATGAGCCTCTTAAGCTGCTCGGACAAGCTGGGATAGTGCTGGTTTTCCTCATTGTTGACTAGCATATGTGCTCTGTCTGACGCGAGTAAGTGTGGAGGTGTCTGGGCAGGAAGCGATGCCATAGCGTTGAACCGACGTCTCCCTGTAGCCAGTAGCGCCTTAGAAATCAACACAATCAGGTTGTCGGGCCAGGGCTCATTGTCGACCTCGAGCCGAAGGTTGCCAGCAAGAACGGTCACCAGGAGCTCCACCTTATCCCTCAAGCCATCTAGGCCTTCTTCATCGTCATTGGGGTGAATTTCCCCCGCCACATTATTTCTAACCACGTTATAGCCTATAGAGGCTAGAGGGATTTGATCAGGCACACTCGGCTCATCAACGAATGTCTCCAGAATATAAGTCCTCCTCTTCAACGCCTTCAATATCTTGAAGTCGAGTAGTGCTTCGTGCAGACCGGCAACCATCATAGGGCCTGCCATGCACATGATAGTCATAACCCATATAATGGTGTCCGCAGCAACAAATAGCAGTGCTGGGAACGTCATTACCAGCGACAATACGACTCGTTTCCAACCACGCCGATCCTTTAAGACCAGACTGTCGAGCCACTGCGATGAAACGAATTCGAAGCGCCGAGGGATGTTCATGCTGAAGATGACAGATGGGAGGAGAAACTGGACAATTGGCCCAGCCCACTGGTCCGCGTTTTCGAAGCTGGAGACACCCCAGCCGCTGCATTCGCTTTTGCAGAAATTGTAAGTGACGTAAGCGTCAGGTGCGGCTGGAGAAGACTCGTTGTAGATCTGTCCGCAGACGATATTATCCATAGGAGTGGCGTTGCCATTGTTGGGGGAGACAAAGGCGTTTTCCTCGCGGGCTCTATTGCAACACTCCTTATCACTATAACTCGAAGCTACTGTAGCAAGTCGAGCACAGATAAAGAGTGTGAGGAGATATGATACTGCTCCAGGTAGCATCGTATCGGTTGAGATTGGAGGGAATGATACACGTCTTGAACGGCAGATTAAATCGAGAAACGAAACGTCGAGTTTATTCTGATAGCAGTAAGGACCAGCTTACTGATGAGGGGCGGAATAGAACACCGCCAAAGATAAAGAGGGTCGAGAATAACACGAGTACAGTCAATTCCCCAGTCGAATAGGTTAAACAAATCAACATGTGCGAGACCACCATATTTGTACTTTGGTAAACGGGCTAAGCAACTTGGGTACCGGGCACATGAGTTTTGAGTTGTCTTATTTCACTACACATACTATATTTAGGCTCTATAGCCGCCAAATGTGCAGCTTTGCTGGTTTTAGGGGTAAGAAAAGACGTCCGATTTGACGCCCGGCGCAAGCTATGCAACAATCAGCCGCCATGCAGGAATCAGGTTGCTTTGTGTACGCCTTACTGGCGCGTAGCATCTGAACTCACGGTGAGGCTTCAGGGGCACCGGCTGTGTCCGGCGGGTAATGAGGACACGTCACCGTGAGATTCGGTGCGTATCTCTGGCCGTGTATAAGCGGCCTAGGTGCAAGAAGTAGATCTGGCGGCAAGCCTGATTTTATCCGCTTGTGTTTCTGTTTCAACCATACTACAACATTGTATCTCGATAACCCGTTAGGCTAGCCGCCCAGGGCTGATATTTGTGGACATTGGAAAGCCGAGTTTCCCAAAACACAGAGTACATCCAATGTGTAAAGCTGGCTGAACAGCCAGCAATTACCGTGGTCAATCAGCTAGGCTCGGTGTGTAGTACTTGGAGATACCAATACATCGACCCAAACGATTTCCTAAAAACAGTATGATGCCGGCACTATGGATCATTTCTGCCAATTGGCTAGACCTAACAGCCAATAACGAATGGAGGTAGGTGGTCAGCATAAGCCTCAACAGCATCCATTGGTGATTCAATCCTTATCAGGCGCCAAAAAGCAAGGATGGGCGCAATAATACGCAATCGCATTTGCACTTTCAAATCACAAACCGGCTTTCCGGTCAGCTCAGGCATTTTTCAATTTTTTTACTATTGAATGAATGTCCTGGAAGGATTGGATTACTCCAGTTGGTCTAATTGATAGACGCCATGTAGTCATTGAAAGACTCTTATTGACGTCTCTGTAAGCAACTTCATAATGCCTCTTCGTTACCGCTTGACAAAACTCCAATCCGCCAACTCCTTGTTTGGGCGGCGTCCGTGTGTCAAATCACTGTCTCAGACGAGTCAGTAGCGTTCAGCCACATCCAAGGGTCACAGCCTGATGCCAACAAGCGCTCCCCTCTTATCTCGAGACCAATATAGCGGCGTATGCAAATGGAAAAGGTAGCAGAGATTGATCTATTAGGAGTTGAAGTAGTAAAAGCATGAATGATTCAAAATCTTGACGTCGCAGGTAATACATTGCTCCGACGATATGAACACAGCAACTGGTGAGTACCAGTGACAATATCTACAATCTCCACCATATTGCGCAATCTCGTGCCGTGTTAGAAACCGGCGAATGAGAGCACACATACAGCCCTGTGTAACTAGACGTGCATGAGCTGAAATGTTTGAGAATCTTGGCGGACCTTGTCTTTCATCGGGATCGCTGTTGACTGGCTGTACATTGCGCCATTACATGATGGCAGCATGTGACTTATGTTAGACGAAATATCCCAGCTTAGCTTTGGATTATGGGGTTAGATTAAGCCTGGTATGGTTGAAGGATAATAATGTTTGAACTGACAGGGTTCTTATAAATCAGACGCAGCGCCTCTTGGGATAGAACCTAAATTGTTTACTGCAGTGAGTTACGAGGCCTCGGATGTTTATACACTTTATATTTACATATAGACTAAGAGGCACAGTAAGCTCGATTTGTGTCATTAAAAGGCGACTGGATCCAAAGAATTGTTGCAGCGCTTATCCGAGTGGTTTATTAATCGGACGTCATACAAGAGCCTCACCAAAGGATGCTGGGCGGTTATCACAGTGTAAAATGGTGACTGTAACCAGCTTTTCGGCCCGTTACAGGCATTGTAGATCCAATTGCAACAGAACATGACTTATTGCCGATTACTACCATCCGCAGATCTTGTTGATATAAATACAAAGCACAAACCATCGCCATAACCCTCTCCTGTGTTTCATCAGAGGTCACTCCCTTACAGCTTATAAGTTCCCATCTGTCGAGGGCTGACCTTGTTATGGAACATGTGGTCAATCTCATCATATCGTCGTCCCTTGAGCTCCGGAACATAAACCCAACTCCAGATAAAGCCGATCAAGCCAAGACCACCAAAGATGAAACCAACCTTGCCCTTGAGATTACCCTCATCGGGGTTAACCATATACGGAATGGCAAAGTTCATAGCGATACCCATGACAGACTGTGTGGCAGTAGCAAGCGCCATTGTCTTAGCCTTGAGGTTCAGCGAGGCTGTCTCGCCAAGAACAGCGAAAGCCATAGCTCCGACGGTGGCGAAGTAGACGTAAGCGTAGATGACGGTGCATGCAGCTTGAACCCACTTGGCAGCTGACGTAGGGACTACATCCATGATACCGATGAGGAAGAGGAGGACTGTGAGAGCTCCCATGCCGGAGAGGAAGACCTTACGACGACCGAAGGAGTTGACGACGAACCAACTGCAGATGTTGCCGAGAACACCGCATGCTGTGACGCCGACGCCGAGATCGAAGCTGCGAGATGTCTCGAGACCGGCGAGTTGGAAGAAGTAGGTTGAGTATCCGAGAACGAAAATGATACCGACAAAGTGTTGGCAGACAAAGACTCCCATGCTGATCATGGTTCGGATAAGGTCAGTTCCCTTGAAGCATTGAATCCATGATGCTTCCTCAGCAGAAGCAGCTTGTTCCTCGGCGATGGTCTCCTTGATAGTAGCGAGCTTAGCTTCGATATCGACTCCGGATCCGTAGAGCTGAATGAGTGACTTCTTGGCCTCCTCGATCTTTCCCTTTCGAACGAGGTACCACGGAGTCTCGGGAGCGAAAGGCAGACCAGCAGCAAGGATAATGATGAAGATACCCTGCGTAGCCAGCGCACCCCTCCAAGCCCAATGATCCGTCCTCTCACCAAAAGCCTTAATTACACCATTCGACACCAACTGACCAATCGCGATTCCAAGGTTAACGCCCGCAGTAGCAATACCACGAAACACAACAGGTGAAATCTCCGACGTCGCCAACGGTGCAAGCGTCAGGAAGAAACCCAATCCAAGACCAATGATGAGCTTGGACATGAGGAAAGCGACGTTGGTGTTGGACATGCATTCTCCGATCGTACCGCCCGTCGCGAGGAGGAGTGCCATGACGAGGGAGTTCTTTCTGCCGACGTAGTCGCAGATCCAGGAACACATGAAACCGCCGAAGAAACCGCCGACGGAGCTGATGCAGTTGAAGGCGGTTTGCCAGTCGGCGGGAAGGATAGCTTCACCGTTCTCGACGTATCTGAGAGTTGTTAGTGGTGGTGAGGAGGGAGGTTGGTTGATGGGCGTACCCAAAGTCACGTCGGAAGGCGGCGACGGAGATCATGGCACCGTTGATCTGAGCATCGAAGCCCCTATAAGTCATTGGTTAATTACTACAAGCCAGTAGATAGGATAGGTGCTTGACTTACCAGCCTACAGCTGCGATTGACCAGTAAAAACACCACCAAACAATAGCGGGATGTTTCTGAAAGCATTGCTTCAGCGTCAACTCATGCTCAGCCTGGCGATCTGCCTCGACGGCATGGCTCTTGGCATCAATGAACTCTGTACCAGACACCTTGGCCTGAAGTTCAAGATCTGCTTTGCCGGTAGTATTAGACGTCTCCATGATTGAAACAAATTCTTGATAAGATAAAGTGGAAACTGATGATGGATGCTGGGGATAAAGGATGGGGGGTCAACTGCCGAGTCTTATATACAGCTGCATAACCAAGTCATGAGTGTAGCATCATCAATAGTTTCCGGTTAAAGACTGGCCATTCTCATACTGGTGACATGGCATGACAAGAAAAAGAAGCACGAAAGAAAGTCATGCGCAAAAAAGAATCGGCTTGAGCTAACACGGTCTAGACCAGTCTGGGGTTTGTGGGGAGACTGAAAATCTGGGGATGAGGAAAAGCTGAGCTTACCCCAGTTTGGCTGATACGAGCGACATTCCCCGACGAGAGCCCACTTTACTGCGTCACGAGTCAGGAGGTATAAGGAGCGATATTCCCCGACGTAACATCCGCATTGTTTCTCTCTCCTCCACATCGAAACTGTTTCTGCATATTCACCATGTCCCCGCAAGCATCAGACCAACCGGAAATGTCAGCTGAAGGGGATCGTCGGCCGGGGAAGAGACCAGCGCCAAGGGGCACAGCGTTTTATCCCCGCAAACGAGCTAATACAGCGTGTCAAGTGTGTCGGGCTAGGAAGACAAAGTGCGATAACCAAAAGCCTGCTTGTTCGTACTGCGTCAGTGTTGGGGCGACGTGTATTCAGTCCCCGGTTGATCTATCGGCATTTGATCCTGCGAGTCTCAAGATCTTGGAACGGTTGGATGAATTGGAGAAGTTGATTCGCGAGCCGAAGCCTGACACCACCAATCAAGATGTTGCACAGTTGTTGCCCGAAGAGTCTCCTACGCAGTCATCCCCAGAGAGTCTGGGCGACATCTCCCTGCGAAGCATCCTCCCCGAGAAGATGGAAAGCCTGCTCCTCTGGTCCGTCCTCTCTCGCGACATGTCATCCCACACGACTCTCCACCCCGATCCACCCCAACCATCCCCATCTTATTCCCCCGGCTGCACATCGCTAGCCGACATAGCAGATCTCGACACCCAAGGCGTAAAAGCCCTTCTCGACAACTTCTTCGATCACGTGCACTGCAAAAACCCCATCCTCGAAGAAGCAGCTGCCAGAAAAGTCGTTCTCAACGTGGTAATCGATGGTATCGACTGGTCGCCTGGGTCGTGCTTGACACTGATCATCTGTGCGCTGGGAAAGATTGCGACGCCGCTTGATGCGAGTTTTCATCTGAGGGCGGATTCAACGCCGTATTTGGAGGCTCAGGCGCTGTTTCAGGCGGCGCAGAAGAGGATTGGGACGTTGATGGCGAGGTCGGATATCATTGGGGCGCAGTGTTTCTTTCTGTCGGGGGTGTTTTTGATGAGCACTTTCAGACCGTTTGAGGCTTGGCGGTATTTCTCGCAGGCGCTGGCGACGTGTCAGACGTTGCCGTTCCTGCAGAGAGCGCAGTCTCTTAGTGTAATGGATGGGCCAGATCTAGCGAGACCAGAATTGGGTGAGACGCAGCAAGAGGCTGTATACTGGTCTGCTTGGAAGTCTGAACGGGAACTACGAGGAGAATTGTCTCTGCCAGACTTTAGCATGCCTTACTCTTCAAGCGTGCTATATCCGCCCTTCTTTCCAACTCCTCCTCATCCTCTCGAGTCTACCAAGACCACGGCATCAAGTCGCCAACACACAGCCTGGCTGTTCTATCTCTCTGAAATATCCCTCCGACGTCTTTCAAGCCGAACATGCAACGACATCCTCGAACTCCATCGTGCATCAACTTCAAACCTCGACTTTCTCAAACAACTCTCCCTCCTCATCCCCGCCTACGAAACCCAAGCCAACGAATGGGCCGAAAGTCTTCCCCCCGAACTCTCCATCGCCTCAACCCCCCTCGAAGACAACGTATGCTGCTTCGTCCTCCGCGGACACTTGGTAAACTTCTTCGAACGCCTCTACTGGCCTTTCGTAATGGCTCATCTCGCCGCCCTAGAACGTGGTGTAACTACACCCATTCCCGGTCGCCAGTTTGTAGAAAAGGGCTTAGAGTACCACGTTCTTAACGTTGAAATCAACGAAGCGGGGTTTTTACATCGTCATCACGGGACGTGGCTCATGATTCGAGCTTTAGTTCGCTCCGCGACGGTGTTACTTGCAGCGCGGCTCCTGGGATCGGGAATGCCCGCTGGGTGGAGGGATGCGTGTGAGAGGATCATGCAGGTTTTGAGAGCTTGGGAAGATGATGTACCGGGATTATCGAACCATCGGAATTTCTTGGAGGAGGTTTTACATGGGCTGAGTGTTTAACTTCTGATGTACACTAGTAAATTGGTTAAAGCGTACTTCCCCGTGTTTTTGCGAGTAATCGTCTTGGTGAAATATGGAGATTCCGGGGGAATGGTTCGTGGTGGTGTCGTGGCGGATCCTATCGGGGAGTGTCGCTCCTAACAAAACACTCCACTTTGAGGGTATGGACTATTTAGGTGAAGGCTGTAATGACTTTCGGAAACATGCAGACCTCAAAGAACCAATTCACCAAAGCTCCTTTGCCATCTATTCACCATTCGTTCCCCCGTTTTCTCTTCCTTCATAGTAACATTTCACACTCTCTACCATGGTCGCAACAGCAGACAACTCCGGCTCCTACGAAGCCGTCCCCAAAACCACCCCCAAAAAGCCTTCAACATGCAAAATGCTCCATACAGAGGGCAGTCGCATCGTCGACCCCTCTGGGAACACAGTCATCCTTAAGGGCGCTGCCATCGGCGGCATGCTCAACATGGAGAACTTCATCACCGGCTACGCAGGCCACGAACACCAACACAGACAGCAAATGGCTGAAGTCATGGGTGAAGAAAAGGCAAACTTCTTCTTTGACAGGCTTTTGTACCATTTCTTCACAGACTCTGATGCAGCTTACTTTGCGTCGTTGGGTCTGAACTGTATCCGCATCCCGTTCAATTATCGTCATTTTATCGATGATATGGATCCAGATAATCTCAAGAAGTCTGGTTTTGATTGGTTAGATCGCTGTGTGGATATTTGCGCGCGACATAACCTTTACGCTGTCCTTGATCTGCATGCCGTTCCTGGAGGACAGAACCAAGATTGGCACAGCGATTCCGGGCTTTCACGCGCGGCGTTCTGGGATTTCAAGGACCACCAAGACCGAGCTATTCAGCTATGGAAAGCTCTTGCAGCTCATTACAAGGGCAACCCCGTCATCGCAGGCTACAACCTCCTCAACGAACCCGCCGACGAAACCAAGACCTCATCAGGCCAATACGGCGCCAAGCTCGTAAAATGGTACGAACGCACCGAGAAAGAAGTCCGCGCCATCGACCCCGATCACATGATCTTCATCGACGGCAACACCTACGCAATGGACTTCCGCGCCTTTCCCGAAAATCCTCTTCCAAACGCTGTGTACGCCTGTCATGATTACAGCTTCTACGGGTTCCCTCTTGGAGAGCAGTACGAAGGTACAGATGAGCAGAATATTAAGCTGAGGAAGAGCTTTGAGCGAAAGGTGCAGTTCATGAGGGAGAAGAACGTGCCGATTTGGAATGGAGAGTTTGGTCCGGTTTATCAGAATGAGCATAAGGAGGGTGACGATGCCATCAAGACTAACGCCAAGCGCTTTAATTTGCTACAGGAGCAATTGGCTATTTACAGAGAAACAGACGTCAACTGGTCTATTTGGTTGTACAAAGACGTCGGCTACCAAGGCATGGTATACGTCGATCCCGAGTCCCCCTACATGCGCCTCATCGCACCCTTCATCGCCAAGAAACAGCGTCTTGGTCTTGATTTCTGGGGCGTCGTGAACAAAGACGGCGTCAAGCACCTCTACGAGCCCTTCATACAAGGTTTGAAGGAGGAAGTGCTGGAGAAGTACAGAGACACGAAATACCCCAAGATCTGGACTTTTGAACGACAGTTTGAACGGGTAATTCGGGAGTGTTTGATGAGTGAGTATGTGGGATGGGAGTTGGCGGAGTTGTTTAGGGATAAGAGTAACGAGGAGTTGGAGGAGCTGGCGAGTAGTTTTTCGTTTGAGAAGTGTATTAAGAGGGATACGCTTGTGGGGATCTTGAGTCATGATTCGATGATCTCGGCTGGGAAGCAGTAGGGATACATGGGTATGGGGATTGCATCTTGGCGTTCGGGTTTCTGATCTGGTCATGAGTCTTAGTTCACAGGAGGGGGGGCTACATTACATACACTAAAATACGAAGTCCCTTGTTTTCAATCGCTCAGTCTTATATAGACTGTGATCTTTCACTAACGTTTCGCCATATATTCTACAACGATCTGGCTTCAGAATCTATGTCTTAAACCTATGAGAAGCCAAACTGGCCAAAAGAATCCTAGGTTCCTTTAACGCCTTCCACTCTCGAGCTCAATGGGGGCATCCTCTTGAGCCTCCTTCTGCTTGATAGCCCATGCCAGCTCCTTATCAGCCTGAGCCGCTCTCTTCTCATCCTCAGCTCCAAGCTTAACATTGCGAACAAGATAAACCATCACCAAAAGAAGTCCTGATACACAGACTGATCCAATGGCCAGAGTCTGCTGAGTCTCACGATAGCACTCATCAACAGCGTTTCTATCAGCAGTTCCAACTTCGTATGCGCGCGCAACCACGATAGAACCAAAGATCTTGCCACCTTCCTCTTTACCAAAGTACGCGTTGAGTTTTCGCGGGAGGACGGAGTTCCAGATGGCGCCGCTGATGGTGACGCCGAGATTAGAGCCGAAGCCGAGTGATGAGAGGAAGACAGCTGTTGCGATGCCGACTTGCTCGTTTTCTAGGACGGCTTGGAGGGAGACCTGGAGTGGGACCTGGGTGAAGCCACGGCCAACTCCGAGAAGGGATTTGGAGGTGATGAAGGCGGCTTCGCTGGCGATGTGGGTGCCGGAGATGTTGGTGAGATAGATTGGAAGACCGCAGGCGAGGATAATCAGGACCACTCCAAGCATGATGAATGGCTTTGTGTTCTTGGCGAACTTGAGTGAGAGACCAGCGACTAGTGCACCGATATTGTACGCCACGCGCTGGGCGTTATCGACGCGTGTTGCGGCGCCGGGTGAGTAATGGCCTGCGACTTGGAGGAAGCTTGAGAGGAAGGGTCGGTAGATGCTATCAGCCATGGCGATGACGATACACGATGCGCAGGCGACAATGACGTTGCGCTCGCGAATAGTTCGGTAAGGAATAATCGGGTTAGACGCGAATCTTCCGTCCCAGACCAGGAAAGCGATAAAGGTCAAAACACCAACGATGATGAGAACGATAGACGAAGGTCTACTCCATCGATCGGTATTATTCCGTCCCGCAATCGTCATCGGCAACAACGTCATAGCCAAACCGCCAATGAGGAGAAGAGCACCGATGAGATCAAGCTGCGTAGCAACATGCTTAACCTTACCAACAACACCAGACTCAGCACCATGCATGAATGAAATCTTCTCCGTGATAAGACCAATGCGCTTAGCCCGACGATTCATCCAGATCATGATACCAATCGTAGGAATAGCAGTAACAGGCAGAATAATGGCCCACATGCCATAACCCCATCTCCAGCTTGAATGTAAAAGCATATGTTCGCCGAGATATGTTCCGCCGTAGAGCGTGGGGATGGCGGAGAGGGACTCGGGGAGGGTGAAGATTATACCGCGGTTGACGAGGGTTGTGATGTCAGCGACGAAGATCTGCTGGATAATGTTCCACCACGTATCGCCGAAGACGTCGAATATTCCACCTGCCTGGCTTTTGTTAGGTTGATGAGACTAGTGACGGGGAAGGGAGTGTACCAGGAAAGTGTCGACGTTGGAACAGCCTGCGTACATGGCGTTGCCGATGGCCATGCAGATAGCAGCACCAGCAAAGCTCTGGGGGCGTCCGAAATACTGTAACCCAATCAGCGATATTCCAAGCCATCAAATGCAATAATATCTTACGTTGGCAAGCTTTGCGAGTAGCGGATACGACACGATGCGCACGAGACCATTGACAATGGCACCAGTCGCAAGAAGAGAATGCGCCTTGAAGTGACTCGTTGCATATGGCTCGTAGACATTACCCGTATAAACAGTCAAGTTCATAAAGAAGAACATGACAAGAATACTGCCCAACATTAGCTTCACCAAACTTCCATCAAGCTACAATGAACTCACCATCCAATGGCAAAACCAAGGGTTCGTTTCGTCCATAGCTTCCTAAAAGCCTCATTCGTGGAACCCGGTCTCGAAATCTCCTCCTCTACCACCTCTCGCTCTGAAGGATCTGCCATAATTGCTGGCTTGTGAAAATCAGAGTCAGTGATCAAGTGACAAATTTCCCTCAAAATTTTGGGAAGACGGCGCCTTAAATCCCCTCAGTCATACGGTACTTGTTTCCTAATTCACTCACGCATCACGATGATCTTTTCTCATAACGGTAAAGAGAGCTGATTGATAGCTAGTCTTGGCGTGGACCCTTTCTCGTTTAACCTTGCTTTTAAGCATGCCTGACAAATCCCGTCACCAGTGGAATGTACTCGCCAAGGAGCTAAGTACGTAAATACGGTCTTTAACTTCAACTTAGACCATTTCGAGTGTAAGCTCGGCCAACTGCCATTTGGCGACATGAAAAATTGCCAGGGTGCTGATTATCAGACTGTTGAGATCTTATCTGATCGTGTCAGAGATTGGTCAGTGGGCTATAGGCCCCACATGAGGATGGGCTGATGATGGGTTGGGTTTTTCAAGTGTCCACTTTGGTGCTTGGGCTAAGATGGAATTGTATAAAGGGCCTTGGCGGTGGTGATTCCGCTGATGCGGATTTGTGTACCGACGGTTTGGACTGGAACGGGATTTGTCCGAGGGGAGACAAGAGATGCTTTAGAGGCGGGACTTTGCATTGTTGCATAGATTGACGTGACATTTGCCATCTGATGGGGCTGGATATGGCTGATGCTGATGTGGCTGGTACTATGAGTGACTGACTTGGAAGAGACATAATGATGGACCAACGAAAGAATGAAATTGATGGCTAGCGGTAACCTTGTAACCATATGCTAACCCAAATGCAGTCTGATAACCTAACGCGCTGAAGAACCCTCCTCTCCTTCAAGATAATACCCATAGCCATATTCATCTCAGACTCCCTCAACCCTTTGCAATCTTCTCCGCCTCCTCCGTCGCCTCATTAACAATCTCATCAGCCTCATCCTTCGTAAACGCATCCGTAAACTTAACCCACGACCCATGCGCAAGCCCCGTCCC
>JABSSZ010000467.1:0-35425 GCA_013755755.1 Fusarium sp. NRRL 25184 | reverse complement strand
TCGGGGTCAGTGTTGCTCCGCGGG
The DNA here is from genome assembly GCA_013755755.1 of Fusarium sp. NRRL 25184. Taxonomy (NCBI): domain Eukaryota; kingdom Fungi; phylum Ascomycota; class Sordariomycetes; order Hypocreales; family Nectriaceae; genus Fusarium; species Fusarium sp. NRRL 25184. The sequence continues at coordinate 35,401 of JABSSZ010000467.1, read as the reverse complement.
GCCCTACTGCGCTAAGCTTGACGATGGAGGTGACCGGTTGTTCCTAAGATCCCTGGTTTTCTCTCTTTAATTGGTATGTAACCTTGTTCACTGGTCCATATACTGCAAACTCTGCACATACTCCTAATTTAGTCTAGTAAGCTAGAAGTCTTATTATGTATAGTTTATAGGTATTTAATGAAATAAAAATGTAATATTCTTTTATTTGCTCTACTTTTCATCCTATAGCCCGAGTATGAACCTAAGATTATCAGATTTCCAGCAAGACAAGATATCAACGTTGCACCCATCGTCCTCACACTCAAGATGGCCTCTTGAAGTGCACCTTCAGCTCCTCCCAACTATGCTTATTATAATCCGGCTGCACCTTCTTACACGTCTCCAACCCCCAGTCCGTAATCCCCAACATCAAACTACTCTCAAACATAAACGCCATACTCCCCTCCCCGACCTTAACAGGCTTCAACTCCGCATTACTCGCCCTCTCAAAAGAATCAGCATCCGGACCATGAGCAGTCATGATATTGTGCAGACTAGCACCCGCGGGCTGAAATCCACCGCCAGTTTTGGCATCGTATTGTCCGCAGATTAAACCCATGAACTCGGACATGGTGTTGCGGTGGTACCACGGTGGGCGGAATGTGTCTTCCTGTACGAGCCAGCGAGGGGGGAAGATTACAAAGTCGGCGATGGCGGTGCCGGGATGGTCGGAGGGGCCGGTTAGGACGGTGAAGATGGAGGGGTCGGGGTGGTCGAAGGATATGCTGCCGATGACGGAGAAGCGGCCTAGGTCGTATTTGTAGGGGTAGACTGTGAATGTCAGCAGATAGTCCCACCAAGGGTAGCATTATATCTGTAACTCACATCTAGAAAAGTCAGCTTTGAACTGTAAATAATGGGTAGGGATACTCACTTTCCATGCCACGCAACAACATCGAACGGGGTATGTCCCTGCTCAGCAACAAAAAGTTCATTGTTGAACTTATTCAAAATAGTCCAGGTACTCTTTGTATCCTCATCAAAGTCCGCAACGGGGATCTGAAAGTCTCTCGGATTCGCCAGACAATTCGATCCAATAGGTCCCAGCTCCGGCAGTTGAAAGTGTCCCTGATACAACTCAAGAATATACCCTCTCACCGGTCCCTCAGGCAGCGTAATTCTATATCTCACTCCCCGAGGAATAATAGCAATTTCATTCGGTCTCACGAGCAATCGTCCCAGCTCAGTCTGAATATCCAAAACTCCATGCTGCGCAACGATAAGCATCTCGCCATCAGACGAATACATCGCTGTGTTGGCATCCATGTCCCTCCCCGCGGCGAAAACGTAGATTCCAAGACCGGATTTGACAGTGGGATCACCGGCGCCAGATACAAGCTTTAGACCGCGCACCCAATCGACGTTTTCGTCAATGTCGAAAGGATCCCAGCGGAGTTGCTGGGGTTCAAAGTTTAGCTTCGCTTTGAGAATTGGGGATGAAGGATCACTGAAGCGTTTGTAGGTTGAGTGTGAGGCGGAGGGGAGGATGCGGTACAGCCATGTTTGGCGGTTCTCGTGGCGGGGAGCTGTGAAGGCTGTGCCGGAGAGCTTTTCGGCGTACAGGCCGTATGGGGGCTTCTGAGGCGAGTTTGCGCCTATCGGGAGTGCTCCCTTGATAGACTCCGATCTACTTCCATTAATCACTATTCATTTTCAAGGTGAAGTGTTGAGACTTACTCGTGGAATGAATCAAAGCCATTCAGGTAAGAGTACTTCTCAGGCGTGGAAAACTTGGTAACAGGCATATTGGCAATGATCAAATCACATATGTCACAGTATATAAGAAATCTTTATCAATCAGTTCTTTCTGCTTTATTTATCGATGTTTTTCGGTTCAAGCCCGAGGTTCCGAGTGGTTCATGCTTCCCGCCCCAGCCGACTCATCTCGGAAAGCATGGAAATTTCCGAAACGACCCCGCGTTGAAGATGGTCACTTAATCAGCATCACGACATTAATACAACTCTACAGCGCGATATAATGATCCCAAATAGAGGGTCCTTTATTTGCAGAGCCTTAAAAAGACCAGGTTTTCCACTGAGGATATTTCGTTGTCAAATTGTTGCATCATTCTCAACATCTTCTCACTCAAAATCGTTCAAAATGGCATCTTGGCTTCCTATCCCTTCAAAGAGCCACTTTTCACTGGCAAACATTCCCTTTGGCATCATCTCAACCTCCGCTGAACCAAATCATCGTCCTGCCATTGCAATCGGCCAACATGTTCTTGACCTATCAGCCTTTGCACAAAACAGTGGTTTTTCCAAACTAGCTGATTTTCCCTCCGATCAACTCAAGGTCTTTTCTCAAACTACCCTCAACGACTTTGCTGCTCTTGGAAGACCCGTGCACAGAGCGACACGGGCGTATCTCCAAGATGTTTTTCGTCAAGAAACTCCGTATCCTGAGATCCTTAAGGATAATGAATCTCTGCGAAAACAAGCGCTGATTCCAATTGGAGATGTTCAGTCTCATCTGCCGCTTGCCATTGGCGACTATACTGATTTCTTCGCTGGTCGTAACCACGCTCATACCGTGGGAACGCTCTTCCGCGGCGCTGCAAATGCTCTGCAGCCTAATTACAACCATCTCCCTGTCGCATACCACGGCCGCGCAAGTTCCGTCGTGGTATCAGGAACGCCCCTCCATCGTCCCTGGGGTCAAGTCCTTCCCAACCCTCAAGCCAAAGAGCCCGTGTTCCAACCCTGTGCTCGTCTTGATATTGAGCTAGAGCTCGGTATGTTTATCAGCAAGGGGAACAAGCTCGGCGCTCCTGTTGATGTGAATAATGCGGAGGAGCATATTTTCGGATATGTTCTTATGAATGATTGGAGTGCGAGGGATATTCAGCAGTGGGAGTATGTTCCGCTGGGGCCGTTTAATGCGAAGAACTTTGGGACGACGATTAGTCCTTGGGTTGTTTTGGCGGATGCGCTGGAGGGCTTTAGGGGGAGGGGGTTGGAGAATGAGGTTCCTCCGAAGAAGTATCTTGATGAGAAGAGGGAGGATTCGATTCTTGATATCAACCTTGAAGTTTCGATTACCAGTAAGTGCCGTCACCAAGCTTAACCAAGATGTCAATACTGATAAGATACAGCTGCCAAGGGTAACAAGACGAAAATCACCAAAGTCTCATCCCAAAACCTTCTCTGGTCCTGGCCCCAGATGATCGCCCACCACTCTGTGTCTGGGTGTAACCTACGCCCAGGAGATTTGCTCGGTTCAGGAACGATTTCTGGTCTTGAGCCGGGAACAGAGGGAAGTCTTCTTGAGCAGACGATGGGTGGGAAACAGTTTGTCAAGTTGGAGGGAGGAGAAGAGCGTAAGTTTATCCAGGATGGTGATAGTATTACTATTACGGGTTGGTCTGGTACTGCTGAGGATGGACTTGTTGGGTTTGGGGAGTGTGAGGGTACGATTATCGCTGCTGTTCCTCGGGACTAGAGACTTGGGGAATGGTTTAAGTGGTTGTTTAGACTATAGATTTTGCAATTGCTGTTCTTGCAACATTTAAGTGGCTACGACGTGATATGTGGAAACCTTTTAGAACCTATACTGTGACCTTGTTTGTTGGTACATTGTCGTTGATCACGAAACTCGTTTGAACACCTTCGAATTACAAACGCAAATGTATTACGGGTAGAAATATTATGGGCATCATATCTCGGATCATAACATGTCAGAATTTGAGGTGACTGCGATTATTCTTCTAATACCTCTGCAATCCTCCCAAAAACTATATCCACAAGACACTATCCGAACTAAGTGCCGACATATACTTTTACTCGTCGTATTCATGCACAACAGTGGAGCTCAACATAGCTCCGGAATTCTCAGCTCAAGTTCCGAAGCAGCTACTTGATATAAACCCCGACGTTCCAAATACATTCCTACGACTCTATATCCGTACTTCCTTCTCTCCACTCCAACAGCCCATCACCACACCCATCTCCACCAATTCAGCACCCCATTCATCATGTCCGGCCAAATCACCCGCGTCACCCTCTTCAAGATCCCCAAGGCGGAAGATCAACAACACCTCGTCGACCTCTACAAGCAAATGCCCCAAAAGGCCACAAAAGTACCTCCCACCCAACCCCTCAATCACTCTCCTCTAACCCTCCACAGGACGGAAAACCTTATATCGTCTCTGTTCAAGCTGGAAAAGCCAAAGCAGACCAACGATCCCAAGGTTTCACAATCGTAGCCATCTCAACATTCGCATCGCAGGAAGATTTCAACTACTACGACACTCAATGCGCAGCGCATCTTGAGCTAAGGACTTTTGCAAAGAGCGTCAACGAGGGTGTTGCGATGATTTACTTTGAGAACGAGGTCCTGTAGATTTACAATAATATTCTCATATTAAACCTTGGAATCTCATGGATATATCCTTCCCTTGCTCTGCAGCGATCGCATACTCTCCCTCTTCGCTGAATGTACTTGGAACAGGTTGTAGGAATTGTTGTCCTTCGCCGAATGCGTTGAAGAGGTTGAGGAGGGATTCGCTCATTTGGAACATATCGGGTACGGAGTTTGCTACGTCTGCGTCGCCAAACATCAGGTCGCCGAAGGAGAAACATTCGTTGTCGGGCATTGCCATGGGGACTTGCTCTTCTGCGTTGACCTCGACTTGCGGAACGTTCTGCTCGTTTGTAGCCGCGTTTTGACCATTCTCATCATCCTTGCGAGGCTCGCCCTCTTCGCCATTTTGAGGAAAGCCGAAGGTGTTCATTCGGGGAATCATACCGCGAATGCTCTTCCAAAGTCTTTTGCTGACAGTGTTATGTCGGGATAATCCTCTGACGAGTTCAACGCCGTCTGAGAATGTGCGTTTGCACAGCACGGAGAAGATCTCTGGGGCGTGACAGACTGCTAAGAAGATAACTGCCAATGCGCTTAGGAGAAAGTAGTTGAAGACATTCTGCTGTCGTTTGTATATATCCGTCGTGGCGTGCAGATGAACCAGAACTTGTATGGTATCCTGCGCTATATCGACTACCAACCTTGCATTCTGCGGATTAGCAGCTATGCTAGCCGTACTCATCAAATGGTGGCGATAGATAAGAATGCGGGCGTAATTGCCACGAAGGTATAACAGTGCACGGAGACGATGTGGTAGTCTCGGCTGGGCTCGTGGTGCAAGACCAAGACGAGGATGACGGAGTCGCAGATGAGGTGGAATAGAATCCAACCAATCTTGAGTTTTCAGATCAAGAATAGCAGCTGTATCGTCCGGAATTGTTTGAGAAGCCGATCCAAAAGGTGGAATAGCTTCCCAGATTTTAGAGCACAGCTGGCCATATCCAACCATGCACTGAAGATATAAATACTCTTCATCCTATTCTAATCAGCATTGATCAATATTTCCGGTAAGTGGACTTACAGGTTTTGGCAGCTCAGGATCAACATCTTTATCGACCAGCGCAAAGGATAAACTCGTTCCAAAACTCCATCGCCTATCAAGCACGTACACGCACCAAAACACACGTGTAGCTAGACGTCGAGAGTCGGTGTCTTTGAAGTTATCCAAAAGACTCCTTTTTCGATGAAGACCCATTTCTAGAGCCTGGCGCGCTGCTATGCCGATAGAGCGCCATGCTAATAGCTCCTCGCCCGCGTGGAAGTAGTATATACTCTACTATTGTCAGTAACCTCTTTCACGATCAAATCTGGCGGTACGCACCAGCATTGCCAAAAGTTGAACTTCTTTCAGATCAACCTGCGGACTTAGAATGCTCGACACATTCGTCTGCACCGAGTCCACAACCGCCGTCGCCAACTCAAGCTTACTCGGCTCCTCCAGCAAAATCCCCGTCGCTATCGCCACTTTCGCAATATCAATATCCTTACTACTCACCTTGCCCTCATCCTCAAACCCCAGCCCACGAATCGCCTGCAATATCTCCTTCGACTGCGCGATATACTCCGCAATATCAATAAACGGATACACCGACTCAACCTCCTCCTGGAAATTAACAAGATACTTTGTGATATCACTCGCCGTGCAGCAGTGCCAGAAGCTTAAGTCATTAATGGAGTCGAGGGCTGGTTCAATGGGTGATTGGGCGCCGCTGGGTGGCATGGAATCGAATTTTGGTACGCCCATGCGGTTGAGGGAGCGTTCGCTGACGAGGATGCCGAATGCGGAGCGCGTTGGACCGACGAATTGAGGCTGTTTGGGCATTTCGCCGCGGTGCGTGCTGGCGGGAGAGTGGGTTACTATGTTGTGGGATGATGCGGTTGATGCATCTTGGGGAAGGGTTTGGTGTTGGTTCTGGTTCTGGTCTTTGAGCTCGCGGACGACGCCGACGAGATCTGACATTTGCTGACGAAGCTCTGATAATTGATAATTTAGAGCTTGAATATTCTGACTGCTGCTAAAGTGTCAGTTTATTCCTTGAATACAGGGAGATACTTACTCATCGGGTTTCTCTTTGTTAGCTTGTGTGCTCGTCGCAAACGTACACGTCAATCCACCGGCGATACATCTCTCACACATGTTATCCTCAGAGGGAATACACTTGAGTTTCTTCTTCTTACAATCATCACTACAAAGTCAACACTCATCCATCACTCAACCCCATCATGATCACTCACCAGGCAACCGAGGTGTATTTTCCCCTCTTACTCCTCGGAGCAGGTGTATCACCTACACTCTCAGCATCGGCCGAGTTCCGCTTTTTCGGCTTTAGTACCGGGTGCTCTTCAGACATGATAACGTGCTGTAAACGATTTCCGAAAGGTCAAGAATCGACTGAGGGGTCTTGGATTGGAAATCCCTGGTTAAAGAGGGCTTTCTCGGAAATCTTCCGAGTTTTCCGAGTCGGAAGCACTAAGATTTGCGGGGTTGGGGGCGCTAGAGAGCTTTTGGACTGTGGGGTTAACGTGGCGTATTTTGGTGTCATGGAGGGGAGTGATTGAGTTTGCGACGGTATATAGAGTTGAGAGAAATCCGTATTCTAAAATCTCACTCCCTTAGCAATCAGATTCTCAAGTCTTCATCATGACGATCGCTAACCTCCTTGTGTCGCTGAACAACCAAGTCCACGAGAACAAGGGTCAATCCCTCCTCGTGACGCTCCTGGTTGGGCCACTGATCTACATCCTCATCAACGAACTCATTCGTCACAATGCGAGGATCAGCAATCTAAAAGGCCCTTCTGGACTACCGCTAATCGGCAATATCTGGGACATTCACATCAACGCCGCTGAGAAATACCGCGCTTGGGCGAAAAAGTACGGACCCGTTTATCAGATTCAATTGGGGAACATTCCTATCGTCGTCGTCAATTCTGCTGCGGCTGCGAGGAGTATTTTTGGCGCGAATGCACAGGCTTTGAGCTCGAGACCGGAATTTTACACATTTCACAAGGTTAGCATACTATGAGTGTCGGTGATTTACAGGAGAGTGCTGACGGTTTAGGTCCTCTCTGATACTGCTGGTACTACGATCGGTACTTCTCCCTACAGCGACTCTCTCAAGCGTCGTCGCAAGGGCGCTGCCTCTGCTCTCAACCGTCCATCAGTCGCCACATACGTCGATCATCTCGATGTCGAAACACGCGACTTTGTCAAGGAGCTTTTCGAGTATGGAAAAGGCGGCAGTATCCCCGTTGACCCTATGCCCATGATCCAACGCCTCTCTCTTTCTCTCGCACTTACTCTCAACTGGGGCATTCGTCTCAAGAGTCAAAAAGACGATCTCTTTTCTGAAATCACCCACGTCGAGGAAGAAATCAGCCGTTTCCGGTCAACTACGGGCAATCTCCAGGATTACATTCCTCTTCTGCGTCTGAACCCTTTTAACCTGCACTCCACCAAGGCGCGAGAGATGCGCAACCGTCGGGATAAGTACCTCACTGCTCTGAACAACGGTCTTGACGAACGGATCGCAAATGGTACATATAAGCCCTGCATTCAGGCTAATGTGATAATGGACAAGGAGGCCAAGCTGAACAAGGACGAGCTCACCTCCATCAGTCTCACCATGCTGTCTGGCGGTCTTGACACGGTTACTACACAGGTTGCGTGGTTTGTCGCATATCTGAGCCAACATCCTGAGATTCAGGAAAAGGCTGTCTCGGAGATTAGGAAGTTTTACAGTGAGAAGCAGCCCATGTGTGATGAGCAGGATGACCAGAAGTGCGAGTATATCGTTGCGCTTGTTAAGGAGTCTTTGAGATACTATACAGTTCTGAGATTGGCGCTGCCAAGAGCTTCGATTAGGGATATTGTTTATGAGGGCGTCACTATTCCCAAGGGAACTGTCGTTTTCCTGAATGCTTGGGCGTGCAACATGGGTAAGTCTTTTTCACTCCTCGGGTATTATATGTACTGACAATCTTTAGATGATCAAGTCTGGTCTGATCCCGAAGTCTTCCGCCCTGAGCGATGGTTCGAACAGCCTGATGCTCCTCTCTTCACATACGGAGTCGGTTATCGCATGTGCGCTGGTTCTCTCCTCGCCAACCGAGAATTGTATCTTGTCTACATGAGACTTCTTAACAGTCTCAAGATTGAGAAGTCTGACGAGGTGGATTGCCATCCTATTACTGGTAGCTTGGATCCTACAAGTCTTGTCGCTCTACCCCGTCGATTCAAGGCTATCTTCAAGCCTAGAAACCCTGAGGCTTTGCAGAAGGCTTTGGCGGTAGAGAACTAAGTTGGAGGTGCAGGTGAAGGGGAACTTGTTGGATGCTTTGTTTGGGCGTGTCAAATGACTTGTGGTCTTGTTTCAGTTACTATTGCATGGTGATATAGATCATTCTGGACCATTGAACCCCTCTGTTACTCTGTAGGCTAGATATAAATAACAAAAGTTAACACATATGCCTTTCTATGGCCCTACGAATCCTGCCTCCGAACCCCTCTCATCCTTCCTGATCCCTGCAAGCCATGTTTACTGCGCAGCCTTCTCGATAATCTCCACAATCCTTGGCAGCGTCTTCTCATTCAAAAACGGACAATGCCCAGCTTCGATCTTCTCCACATTGACAGTATCTCCCATAGCACCAACCATAGCCAACTGTCCCTGGACGGGAACCGCGTTATCAATCTCGCAGACAACATATGTCTTAGGCACGGTGATATCCGTTGCGACAAAGTCAGCTGGTGTTTCCAGAGACGCAGTGCTGTGGTTGACACATTCACCAATCGCCTTCTCTGCTACCTCGGGGGTGCAATCGTTGTAGAAAGCGTTTTGAGCTTTGTCGTTTAGGTAGCATATATCGTCCTATAAACAGGTCAGTAAAGGCCAGTACGTGATTTCAAGCTTTACGGTAGCTTACCGTTCTGTCGAGAAATGGACCATGCTGGCCTCCAGCGGCGGACAAAAGAGAAAGACCCTTCACAGGGAGAGCAAACGAGGCGATATAGACGACATGCGAAATACCACCAGACAAACCTTTTGCCTTTCGTTCGTGAACCTGGTAACCCTCAACAGCAGCAGAGCCTGGAATACCTCCGTAACTATGGCAGACCAACACGATCCTCTTGCCTTCATCAAGGGCTGGCTGAAGAGTCTTTCTAATGACTTCCACGTCGTCTAGGTGAGTTTTTCCTTTTATGTCTTCATCATTGCCAGCTGTAACATTATTAGGCTGAAGGACTGTGAAGCCCTTGTTGGTAAGCGACTCCACGAGGCCTTTGTAGTGGGCGGCGCGATGCCATGCGCCCTGGACGATGGCGATGACTGGCTTTTCGGAGGTTGTAGACATGATGTGAGATGGTTAGTTCTCCTGACGAGTAGACGAGGGAGAACTAAGTGAGATGGGAGTGAGTATTTATAGTTGAGGGTCACTGTCAGCACTACCAGCGGCTTGCACTACGGCATTCCATCGGACTTAGCAGCGTCTTATTCCACATCCCTGATTTACCTTATTCTGGTGATCTGGCTGACAGTGCTGACGGGGTGAATCCTGTCAGCGATAAAGGCTGGGGTATCAGCGGCAAGTCCACCAATGAGAGACTAAGCTATCACTTGTAATGCATGTCAGCAACGGAGTTCGGAGTAGGGCTGATATTTGACAGAGGAGAAAAGTCTAGATCTTTATACAATCCTGTTCTGCACTCCACATCCCATACCATCTTATGCTTAAACCCCCAAATTACAGCTTGAAAGGGCTCTGAGGCGGGCTCCCACCCATCGACAGCTCCATACTGTTATCGATCTTTTCCATCGTCTTCTTAAACCCCTCCCTCCCCGCAATCCTCTCAAGATACTTCAAAACATTAGGATACTCCTCCAGACTATACGGCGAAAAGTATCTCATCGTCGTAAGCGGAAACACAACCATGATATCAGCAGCCGTAAACTCCTCGCCCGCAAGCCACTCATTATTCTTAACACGCTCATCCAACAACTTCAGCGCCTGTCGATACTTGGCTTTTCCAAACTGCACGACAGGATTATCGTCGCTGAGCTTGGCAGAGCGGATTAACATGATTCGACCTAGTGCTGTTTGAAGAGTTCCGTCGACGTAGTGCCACCAGTATAGAAAATCAGCGTACGCTGGGTGTGTTGGGGGCAGGAAGAGAGCGCCGTTGGCGTATTTATGGCTTATGTATTCAATGCATGCGCAGCTTTCGGCGAGGGTTGTTGATCCGTCTGTTATGACTGGTGCTGCGCCCATGGGGTGAAGGGCCTTGAAGTCGGCTGGTGCCAGGAGGGGAGAGCGTTTGTATTGTTTGAGATCATATTCGATGCCAAGTTCTTCGCAGAGCCAGGGGATGCGCTCTGATTGGGAGACTTGGAGATGATGGACTGTGATGGGCATTTTTATATAGTTGTTTGAGTTGGATGTGATTGAGAATTGTAGAGTCAAAGGTTATAAGATTGACGCGTAGAGAGTTCTTATACCGCTCCATCTCAAGCGTCATTATGGAGTTCATGTTTTCCGTGCCGAGGCATTTACCGGTCCCACTATCTAGCTCGATACTTATATGACCAATGATATAATTTACCGACTCGGAAAATGTCACCGCTAGTACCATAACGTCACGCTAAGATGATTTGTCATATGATAAGTCAAAACTCTAGGGTATTTCTAGATCGAGACCCAAGTCCCATGAGGTTTGATCTGTTTCTAAGAATGATAGATCGAAATTGTCGTCGATGGGAAAAAGACCAGCCATATCAGCGTCGATAAGGGAGTTGAAGATATCCAGAGTCGGCCATTCACTGGGCCCCGAGGCGAACTGATTCGGAGTTTGTGGAAGGGTCGTGTTCGGGTTATTCGTATTCGTTGAAAAGCTTCTTGAAGCCTGACGATCCAGTGCCATGCCACCACTATCTGAAACACTGGCAGTTGGGTCTGAGATCTCATCTCCAGCTTTGACATATCCATTCTCGTCAGATCTCAGCATTCCAGCAAACTGTAAAATAGACGACTTTGCAAGCGACGCATCGACGTCAAAGTCAACAAGTGCCGAAATATCCATGTACTTGGGTTCGCCGCAGATTCTAGGTGGGTTGCGTTTATGAACATCATGAAGGCAGCGCACGTAGAGTTGCTGTCCCCGCGTTAGTCTCTGCGACATCATATTGATAGAAAGACAACACTCACTAGTAACGAAGCTAGCTTCCAGTAGTTTGACATTCCTTGTATCATCTTGACATTGGCGTCGATGTTGAGTTGCGCTCGCTCTCTAACAGATGTCTCGGAACACCAGAGAAAAGGTATCTGAATAGCACAGCTCGAATATGCTGCATATGCGACAAATATTGGCATCGAGGTGAGGGGAGAACTGGTACCGAAAACCGCGGAGATGAGACTGGATATTGCAGTAGCATGATCAAACGCGACTTGTGCAGATAATTGTCTGGCTGATGAGTAAGTCTTGTCGCCTTTTGACCAGCAGAAAAGCGGAACGATGGAAGAGTGCAGTGCGCAGAGGGATTGGTGATAGACGAGGTTGGTGAGGATGATCTTGGGTAAGTCCCTGCGTGTTGTAGTTGAGATACGTGATCGGTCGAGTTTAAAACCGTCGGGGACATTGCTCCACCATGATGAGATGTTGTTCTCAACCCTAAAGATCTCTTGAAGACGGGAGTTGAGATCGCCCTCAGATCTAACAACAGTCACGACAGACGACCTGCGAAGTCAGCAGAAGTGTCTGATCGTTGAGTTCAACTTACCAGAGATTGAGACCGCGTATGAGCTCTGCAAAAATACTTCCTGAGCAAACTCCGTTCGCAATCGTTGCGACTGCTGAGCGTGAAGTCCCAACGGCAAAGTCTTCTTCAGACCAAGGCAGCGGGAGATTCTCAATATCAGCAATGGCCTCGAACCGGAATAACTTCTCACAACTGAAGCAGTGGAATAAGTAACATGCCCAGAATCGTCTTCTACGAAGTTCAGCTTCGAGTGAAGTACCGTTCTTTGGTCCCGTTCCGTTTATATGGAGGAGCTGACATGCATTACCTGGTTGAGTTAGTAATGAGCAGGTACAAATTGAGTGGGCATACCCTTGTGAAGATAGCTTATCCTCCATGACCCTTGACTATGCCAGAACAGCGATAGGTTGCAGAACGTCACGAGGTTATCATCGCTGAGCTCTTCTGCATCTTGGAAGACTAGTGCTCCAGCCTTTTTAGCCCACTCCCTCATTAGACCTTGTTCTTTGAGGGTAGCCTTCCCGGTTTCGTTTCGATAGAAACTTGATAGCCTGTCAGCGGGGGAGCACAGGTGTGAGATTGAATGGCTTACTTGGCGCCCCAGGCACAAATGCTAAGAAGGATATGAGGCTTGACGGTCTGATCTGCAAGTGACTGCATGAATGTGCTTTTGTGTAAGAGAAGAGTTGATTGGTAGACGTTGTCAAAGTATAATTCCACGAGGGTATTGACTAAAGATGGGGCGATGCCTTGGTAGAAATCATGATTTGACACAGACTCGGCGTTGGGATCAACTGACAGCGCAACTGGGGCTAGACAACTCCACCCAACAAATTGAGATGTTCCATGTGAAGTTACAGCTCTTGCAGCGCTTCTTTTCTGTCTGGGATGGGTTCGATTGGTCCCGTATTGGCAGGTGTTGTTCAATCTTGAACATCGCTTACAGCTGGGTCGCTCTCCGGAACAGCGTATCTAGACGGCAGAGTTAATAAGACCAAGACAGTTGTGATTTAGTCTTTCAGACCTTTTGCTTTTTACAGACATCGCAGGCTTTACTCGGCCGTCCTGGTGCATTTGCCATCGCGGCATGCATATGGGGATTGTAAGATTTCCGTGATGCATGTCAGCAAGAGATATCATCGCCGAAGGGAAAATGATAACCCGACGCCTGCCTGTAATTACAGGGCACAGCTCACCAACAGCATTTTCACCGACAAACCAACCAGCCAACACCTCGATCTCAATTAAACATACTCAGAACTAATGCAACGGGCAAAGCTCACCCGACTCAATTTCTCTCGTAATTTAGGCTCTTCTTCGTTTCAAGGGCCGATTGGTGGTGGCCAATTATCCCGGCCCATTCCCCCAGGGCATCCCAGCGCCAAGAGTGCCTATGATTGAAGCGTCTACCAAACCAGCGGGGGATCGACGTGCAAATTGGGGGGCTCCCCCGCAAAACAAACAAGCATAAACGGCTGTGATGCTAAGACGAGGTATGACGCCGTTGGGGGACTTTTGCGCCGTCGGTAAGAGATGTACCGAGATAGCTATAAAATGCAAACATTTCCATTTGATCGTACACGTTAGAGAGCTTCTCAGTTGGTTGTACATGTTACAGACTGTCAATTGATTGCTAGTATGACTCTCTTCTCGGTTCTCGCATTCGCTGCGCTCGCGAGTGCAAAGTGGATTGTCCCCGGTGCACGATGGTACGATACTGACGGAAACCTGTTTAACGCTCATGCAGGCGGTCTTTGCGTCGATAGACAGAGTGGCAAGTTTTATTGGTTTGGCGAGCATAAAACTGAAGAGCAGGAAGAAGGTGGCGGTATTTCGGTCTACAGTTCTGATGACCTCGCTACGTGGGAGTCTCACGGTCTGGCACTGAGTTTGTCCCCCCAATTGACACTTGGGATTGTTACTGACGTGGTACAGAGCCTGAAGAGGGTCATGAGTTTGTTTCGCCAGAGAGTATTATCCAACGACCCAAGGTTCTCTATAGCGAAGAAACAGGAAAATACCACGTACAGCCCCTCTTTCTTCCAAACTACCAAGCTGACCCTGTTTCAGATGTGGTGGCACGCCGACGACCGCAACTACAGCCTTTTGCTCCAAGGCCTCGCAACATCCGACAGCATCGCCGGCCCCTACAAATTCCAACACGCCGTCTCCCCCCTCGGAAACTGGTCACAAGACTTTGGCGCCTTCACCGACTACAAAACCGGAAAGTCGTACGCTCTCTACTCCAACGGCGATAAAGTGCAAGGTAGAGATGTATACGTCAGCGAGTTCAATAAGAATCTCACGGATGTGGAAAAAGTCACGTTTCGGTTTAATAAATATGATTTCGAGGCGCCGACTATTATTCAGACGGAGAAGAGCTACTGGGCGTTTATGAGTCATAAGACGGGATATCGACCGAATAGTAAGTCCTGATTAGGGTGAAAGTGAGGGTGAGGGCTAATTGGTGTAGATGTTGTGGCTATGAGGGCTGATAAACTTGAGGGCCCGTGGTCGCAGCCTTTCTTTGTTGCGCCGGCTTATACGAGGACGTTTAGTACGCAGAGTGGCTTCTCGTGGAGGATCAAAGGAACCAAGAAGACGACATACCTTTACATGGCTGACCAGGTATGACGCCCTCGACTCTGTTGCACGTCTAAATTAACACTTTGAAGTGGGATCTACCATCGATTTGGGAGAGTCGCAATGTCTGGCTCCCTATTGAGATCGATGAGGAGAACAAGAGTGTCAAGGTTCTTTGGCACGATGTTTACGATCTGAATGTGTAAGTATACTCACCATGGACTAATTCGTCGGTACTGACTGTTTGTAGCAAAACTGGTGAATGGAAGCCCATCAAGGGCAAGACTTACCCTTCCAAGAACGCCAAGTTTGCTGGCGACGCTCACCTCCAAGAAGCTGTGAGTCAATCTGATCAGAAGTATAGATGGTTGATAATGACAGTGATTAGACCTTTGGAACGGACCACGTCATCGCAACTGGAATCTACGGCAACGATAGCACCGCAACATTCACAGTCGAAGGACAAGGCGCTGATCAATGGGTATCTTTCTACCACCAAAGTAACCCCCCCTCCCCTTTATTCACTCTTAGCATACTCACAACCTCTAGACATTGATGATATGGGCTTTGGAGACCAGCCCATGGGCTCACCGGATCGTATCAACGGAACATGGGCAATTCGACGAATCAGCAGCGTTGTCGTTAACGGCGATAAGGATAAGGTGCATACCCTTTGGCAGAAGGATACTCACAAGGGAATTATTCTATCAGCTCCTTTGTTGCTTCCGCTTAAGAAGGGCAAGAATACTATTACTGTTGGTGGTCTTGATAATGGGAAGGATGTCAAGGGTGCGGATTTGGATAGGATTGTGGTTTATCCTCCCGAGAAGAAGAAGGGAAAGAGGAGCTTCTTTGGCATCTTTTAGATAAGGGTTAGATGGTATGAAAAGACAAAGTTGAGGCAATAGACCTGACCTTTGACCTACTCTGAAGTTACTTCAAGATTCCGTCAACCAAAACGGCACTGTACTTGCTCCATTACACTATGAATACTATCAATCCGACAGTCAGGTAAAGAGACACGGTGCTTGACTGTGAATGACATGGTTTACTTAGATGTATACATCTAATATGGAAGAAGCACACTGAAACTGCTAATGAATCCTCGCTGAATAGTCTGCCCACCATCGGTCTTTGGATAAGCAGTCGCCTCCAATTTTCCAATCAACACATAATGCTTTGTTTCAAAACCAATCATCGTTCAGAGACCCCTTCACTCTCCTTGTATGTCTCCTCTCTTGTTCAGCACCATTCACAAAGCCCACTGCCTCGCTTAACTCTCACAAACAAAGCCCATTGTTCATCACCATGAACAACCACAATGAATCACTACTCAGACACCAGAACAGTGTCACAACCCATATCATGCCATTATAAAACCTCCATTCCTTGGAAACCAGTTGAAGCCTGCCAACTTTACCAACTTCTACTTCAAAAACAGTCCACCTGGTAAGATTAACATGACGCTCTTTCCTTGGCCAACTGCTCTTCCTTCAAAGGAACAAATTCCCTCTCGAATACTTCCGTCTCTTTTGTTGATCGTTCCACTGGTAGCATGTTTGACTTGCACTTGGCTTCTCGTCGATGATATCTGGACACAAGTATTATGTACACTCTTCACACTGAGATATCTTCGTTTATTCGGACATGTTCTTGGATCGTGGATTTATCGTCCTGCAGAGGTAAAGCAGGATCCGTCGTTTTCGAGAGATGATGTGACTGTTATTCTTCCAACTATCGATCCTCATGGTCCTGACTTTCGGGAGTGTGTGGAGAGTATCCTTGCGAATAACCCAGCGTGCATTCTCGTGGTTACCGTTGGTGCTGTTCTTGGAGAGGAGTGCCAGGCTGTTCTCAGAAAACTAGGCACTGATGCCCCTCATACTCAGATCCTTGTCTCGGCGCTTTCTGAACCAAGTAAGAGACGACAAATCACTCATGCTATGCCAAACGTCACTACAGCTATTACCATCTTCGCAGATGACCATGTTTTCTGGCCAAGGAACTTTATCCCTTCTGTTCTCGCGCCCTTTGAAGATCAGACTGTCGGCATGGTAGCCACCAAGAAACGAGTTCGTCGAACAACACCTGGAGTCTGGACATTGCCTTCCATAGTCAACTTTATCGCGTGTAATTATCTCCAGCGCCATAACTGGGAACTCCGTGCCTCCAACGCCATCGACGGCGGAGTCTTTGTCATCTCGGGCCGAACAGCAGTTTACCGTACAGAATTCCTCAACGACACTGATCTTCTTGAGCGATTCTGCCGTGAAAAGTTCTGTTTTGGGCTTTTTGGTGGTCAGGGGCTAGGTCCTGATGATGATAACTTTTTGACGAGAGAGGGTATGAAGAAAAAGTGGCTGGTCAAGTTTCAGGATACGGATGATGCGACGATTGAGACGACGCTTGGTGAGTGGCCTAAGTTTAAGGATCAGCTGCTTCGCTGGGCGCGCACGACGTTTCGAAGTAATCCGGTCATGCTTCGTGATCCGGCTTTCGTTTCTCGGTATACATGGAGTTGCTTCATGGTGTATTGGGCCGGCCTTGTAAACTTTGCTATAATCTGGGATACAATGCTCATCGCGACCTTCGTCCTCGCTGAAAAGCCGGGCGGCGCTGGATTAGTACTCTTCTTGATCTTTATGTTCTGGACAAAGGTTATCAAGATCATCCCGCATTTTCTCCAGTATCCTTCTGATTTTCCGCTTCTTGTTTGTCAGATTGTGTTTGGGTATGTGCACAGTTTCATTAAGCTTTGGGCGTTGGTTACGTTCTGGGATTGTGATTGGTCTGGGAGGAATTTGAACGAAGTTAATCCTGAGCATGTTGGGCTTGATACATCGTTTTATGAGGTCCAGTAGTGATGATATCGCAATATTTCTTCAGGTACGTTTTGCTGTTGACTTGGTAGGAAATATAGAATAGAATGCCAAAAAATGATGATAGATTGAGCTATGCAACTGAAGCATCTTGAGGTCATATGTTGCCCAACACTGTGGACCTATCAGTCCACGATTTAGCTCTTCATACATTTTGTACAGCTGTGAAGGTGTTAAATATTCCCACTGATCTACCACGTATCTGTGCGTGAGACAAGAGTAGATGATAAGCTTAAAATATATCTTGTGCTATCACGCCGATAGCTAGTATGCTGCCTGACGAATGTTATCGAAGAATCGTCCAACGTGTTTCCCCTGCATTCGGCCCCCAGAAAGTTCAAAGATAAAAGTTTTCTCCAGGCATGAATTTGGTTGGACCAGAGGAAACGAACGTCTCAAATGTAAGCTCCAGATCCATCAGTTACTGAACACGTCTTCCTCATGGAACTTAGGCTTCAGAGACTGATACGAGGAATCGATGTGTTAAACCAATAGGATGACAAAAACTCGTAAAGTCAATTATAATATATAGAAACTGATAGGCCAGAAGTAGCAGGATTTATCTCAAAGATATATTTACCAATTGTATGAGACTGACCATCTCAACATGATGCAGAAGCAAGGCAGCATAGAGTAAATGCCGGGATTTAAATATGTCCTCTGTTCCCCCCTTCTAGAAAAGCACTCCCCTCCCGCAAGACAAGCCATCTTCTCAACCACCCGTCCTCATCCAGATATAAGCTTAAGTTACACCATCTTATCACCCTCTTTCCTAAAAGCCTCACTAAAAAAACAACCGACCTATCCACTTTTCTATTCAACATCCATCATGTGCTGCGGTGGCTCCAAGCGAAAGAGATCCGCGGGAGGCGGAGGCTTTGCACGACCGAACCTTTCGACCCTGGCTGGTGGTAGCTCACGCACATTCGGCAAGCCTCAAGGTTCTGCAATCAAGAGCAGTCCGGCTGCTCAAAAGAGTCTCGGGACTCGCGCTATGGCACATGGTGCGAAGAGCGCGAAGCGAGTACAATGGGAATAGGACGATGCCTTTAGCTGCTACTCTCAGCAAGGTTTTCTCCAGGCAAGAATTTGGTTGGACCAGATATAATTGAGAAAACGTAGTCTCAAATGCTGAAACCTCTTTAGACCATTTATCACAGTAGTCTCAAATGCAAGTTCCAGATCTATCAGTTATTGAACACGCCTTCCTTATGAAACTGCAGAGATCGATGCAGGGAACTAGTTGATGTATTAAACCAATAAGGATGATAAATCTTTGGAAGTGGATTGTGATGTATGGAAACTGATAGGCTAGAAGTAACAGGATTTACCTTTAGGATATATTTACGAATCGCATGAAATTCGTCATCTCAGCAACACGTGAGAGTCGCAGAAGGACAGCAGCATTAAGTAAATGTTGGCCTTTAGAGACAAATATAAATATCCCCTCCTACTCCGCCATGCCCCAAAAAAAACATTCCCCTCCCGCAAGACAAGCCACCTCCTCAACCGCCTCCCCTGAGTAAGTTCAAGCCACACCGTTATAGCACCCTCTTCTTATTAACATACCAGCCTCTTCCCATAAGCTTTGCTTAAAAACAACCAACCAATCTTCATCATCCATCATGTGCTGCGGTGGTTCCTCCAGGCCTAAGCCACCCAAGGGACAATTACACCCATTCGGCGCGCCATACGGAGGACTCCTTTCACCGCATCCGAGCAAAAGGTACACAGCTATGCATCTTGCTAAGTCACGCAGCATTTCTCAGACTCGCACCATTCGACAATTCGGCAAGCCCCCATCCGCTCGAAAGTCTATGAAGTAGAGCGCGAAAATGTGACACTCGCCCTCGCTATAAGATGATGCCTTTGGCTGTTCCTCTTTTCAAAGATTGGGATTAGAATTCCAAAGCACACGCCAGGCTGCTTCATTCTATTTCTTTTTTGGAGTTCGGATATAATCAGAAGGTCTTACGCTCAGAGCACGCGAAGTCGACTTTGCTCGCACAGTTACTCCTCTACAACACACAAGCATGGGAAGGCGCGGGATAAAGAAGAGGTTTTTGCGAGAGAGACACCGGGCGCCTCTGTGAACAATACCACTTATAGAAGACAGGAGGCTATGAAAAGAAGACTTGCTTATCTTAGATAAGGGAAATTAAAGCAGCAACCCACGAGTTCGGTTCTTGTCCGTGAGGGTTGCATAAAGGACGAAGCATAAAATTCTGAAGATGTGGGAAGTTAAATTAACCAACGCAAAATAACAAAGACTTAGGTAAACTTAGGATATATTTATAAATCTAGGATGAACTTAGGTAAGCTCCGAAGTATATTTGTACCTTAAACACGGGCATGAATTTAGCCATGTGCTTGAACGGTGATAAGACTTAGAGTTTAAACGAGATTTCAGCCACAACACGAAGATAAAGAACAAAGTCAATACATATAGGCAGTGTACCATCTGCCCTCACCTAAAAACCTCTTTGATTTAGTTTTAAAATCGGGACAGCTGAAGCGAATAGATGGTATTGTCTGTTGGATTGAAGTAAGCGAGTTCGAAAGTTATTTATAATATACAAGCATATAATAGGCAAGAAATATTATAACCTATCGTAAGCAGATTTATACAGTTAAAGGATTATCTTTCTGGAGGCTCTGTGCATATTCACTTCCAAAAGCCAGAGTTAACTGATATTTTACAGTGTGTTGGCCAGACATATCTCGCGCAGATATCATAAGCTTTCAGTATCAATCAATGAACGAAAGATTAACACCCCAAGAGAATAAACGGTTTTCAGGAAGAAAGCTATATAAAGCAAAGCGTCCGGTGCTAAAAGAGCTGCATGAACTTCTTCTCCTACATAACAATCTCATACCAAGCCTCAAAACAACAAGTCACCTTCTCAAATCATCCATCTCTAAGCCTCAATCACTGTTCAACACTATCTTCTTGCTAATAAATCGCAAACAACCAATCAACGCTATTTTACACTTCCCTCCAACATGTGCTGCTTCGGTGGTCGCTCCTCAGCCATCGCGGAAAGAGCCGTCTGCAAGCCAGTCGACGACTGTATATACCAGCACGTGGGATACAGAAAGGGAACCAATGGGGAATGGTATGCAGCCGGCACGCAGAGCGAGTCGGTCCTCAAGCCGCAGAAGAAAAGCAAACGGAGTCAGCCCAAGGATAGGATCTCTGCCAAGCACGTCCCTCCACGCAACTTCGACAGCTTGACTGATAGGGAATGCAGGAATCTGACTTATGGTCAGACTCTTGCTATGATGTATAACTGATGGCACGTTGAGACCTCAAAGCTGCCAAGGTCTTTCTGGTTGCAGGATGATGCGTACATGTACGCTTGTTCAGACAACTATAATTCTAGTTGCAAGCAATATTGCACATGTACAATATGATGCATTCATCTAGGTGGAAGCTCACACGCATGGTACTTACAGGACTCCTATACACACACATCTACTACAAACTGGATCTGTAACGCACGGGAAAATGGGGAGACTTGGTCAGGCAGTGTTATATGGAGTGATGCTACTACACTGTACTATTGCGGAAGGAAAGAGGACGCGGAAAGAATGTACGGGCGGGGCTTCGATAGGGAGAAATTGGAGCATACATTGAGAAGATTAATACAAAGGAAAAGTCACTAAACAATGGACCCATCCTAAAAGGAATTGGTGTTAACTCTGGCAGTTAGCTCTTGTAAACGTGACCAGGAGAGCATAGTCTGTTCACAAGATATCCAAATGAACGCCTCAAGCTTGAGAAAAGAACAGGATGACTTTTAACCTTATGGTTCGACATTGACAAGCTCAGCTATCAATCTATCAACAGCACTGCGAGCAAAGGAAAGATGATACTGCATTTTCATCCCCTACTTCTTAAAAGCTCCATTGGACAGCTCATCCTCCAAATCATAATAAACCTGAAACTCACAGTAACAAATCTCAGGATCACTCTCGACATCAAAGTTGAAATTGGCTTCCTCATCCTCAATCGGTACCTTGGGCAAGCCATTCGCCGCAGCAGCCTCGGCGAGGAGCTGGACACGGCAACTGTTCTCCATAGACGTGTACAGGAACGCTGCCTCGTCCACTGTCTGTCCAACGGTTAGAATACCGTGGTTTCGCAAGATGCAGCCTTTTCCTTTGGGGCCCATGGCTGCTGCGATGCGGTCTCCTTCTTCACTGCCTAGAACGACACCGCCGTAACTATCGTAAACGCTATGCGCGTCGCCTCGGAATTTACACGCGTCTTGCGTTAGCATTTCGAGACGCTTGCCGAACACAGACCATGCTTTTCCATGAATACTGTGACAGTGACAAATAGCGTGCACATCACTTCTCGCTTTATGAATAGAAGCATGGATCAAAAACCCCGCTGTGTTAGGCGGTCTTGTCCGATTCCCCCCAATGACCTCTCCATTAAGATTAACGAGGATCATATCGCTAACTTTTAGCAGCCCAAAGTGTCGTCCGAGGGGGTTTGTCCAGAAAGCGTCGGTGAATTCTGGGTCGCGCACGGAAATGTGGCCGCTCATGCCTTCGACGTAACCTTCGCGGTGCCAGTGACGAAAGGCAGCGGCCATGTGTTCAAGCTGCCATTGGCGCTGGGCGGCGAAGTTGGGGTGCGAGGGGATCCCGCTGAGGACGACGTCGCCGTGAGACATTGCTTGCAGGGGGGTTTTGTCTTTGAGTTCATGGCCGTGGGTGGATTTGGGGGCGAGGGTTAGGGTGCCGCTTTGGGCTTGGATGGTGGTGGTTGAAGACATGGTGCCTTGTATAGTATGAGTGAGTCTGATGATTTTGCTGATGTACAATTCTCAGTCCGGCTGCTCTCTTTTATGTGTTTGTTATGCTTCGTATATCATTGGCGTGCGCCCTCTAAATACCCTCCACTAGTCGTGATTGCGGGGAAGCGCCTTGTTCACCACTAAGTTCAATGTGGTGATATAAGGCCGGTGCTTATCATAAGCGGGACCGGGAACTTGACCCGGTTCATGTAGTATTGGAAATATGAGGATGAAAAACGACATCTAAAGGGCGCGGAGGGCGAATTGCGAGAATTCATGAGTAAATAGAGGGCGCGTAGTGTGAAGATCCCTCCAAGTACATCTGGAGCCAATTACATGCGAACTGTCGTCATCTCCACGGCTCGGCACTCGAGTCGGGAAGTGTATAACAGTGTCGTGAAATGCCGGGTTATGATGATATCCCGGATTTCCTCCTCCGTTCTCTTTTTGCCTTCCATACCGCACTGTTACCAAGCCGGACCAGTTCCGATATGAATCTGTTGAGCTCGTGGATGCAGTCCATGTCATCATTCATCAACTCTTCTATCGCCATGTCCTGAAATAACGTTGTACACCCCGCTAAGGTATCAAGGTCGCTTCTAGCACGCTGATCTAAAGGATGGATCAGAATGTTCATGAATAGCACCATGGCCGCTATGGGAGGGTAGAATGCAATGTGACTGGAGATGTTAGCACACGGTGGGTGAGAGGAGACGCATTGGGCATACCCAAACATATTCTCTTGGAGGATATCTGTATGAGATTTGAAGATCTGAAGGATAGTGCGACTCGCTTCCAGAGAAATATCACTGCTTGAATGATAGACACTATGCAGATCATCGGGGAGACTGTCTTCGACGGCATATACTGCGCCGCATCGTCGAACAGCCGTGTGGATCACTACTGTTAGGTAATTATACTCGAGCTCGAGGTGAATACATCTTGTTCGTTGTAGGAACGACATTTGCGGATGGAACAGCGATTGGTCCGAACTTAGGGACAGCTTTGGCCTGTAATCCACGGGGATATCGGATCGCCATCTCTCAAGATCAACGTCTAGCTGGCGAACTTGGCATAGAATAGTGCCGTCTGATAGGCCCGAGTTGTCGAGAGAGCAGGAAAATAGACATAGTCTTTCTTTAAGTTGGGAGAGGTGTAGATCTTGGGGAAAACATATAGTATCGCCCTGGGAGAAGATTTCCCCTTGAGGAGTACCGGTTGGCCCGTCATATATCCTACCCCAATCGTCCGGTAGCTTCAAGTCACTGTAGTCTCTGGTGATGCAAGGAGGTCTGCCGGATCGGATGGCTATGTCCTTATCGAAGATGTAGCATAACCAGAAGAGGTTCCGGAGATAGCGTTGATCTTCCGCACTTTCCAATTCGCCTGGTGTAAGGGGATGCGAAATATGGCCTTTGAGATCGTATACAATACGGCAAGCATGGGAATGGATGGTGACTACAGCCTCCCACTGACCAGAGAGTATGTGGCTGATTTGCTGTCCGATGCGTCAGAGCTTAGAAAAGCAAGGCTTGGTAGAGATTCAACTTGCCAGCATAAGAACTGTTTGTAGAATTTCCAACGTACTCTGACTGATGACCTGGGATAAATAGGATTGCGATGCGTGCATATAGATATCACCGTCGAGAGGCTGGGTATGCGCACCCTTCATTCGTGAAGTCATCGCCATGAACGCTAAAAGAAAGGCTTGTGATGATACTTTTCCTTGAGAAGGATATTGAGAATTATCATAAGCTCTTGCCAAACTCTGTTCAATTAGCACCTGGTCGATGACCGGGTATACAAGTCGCCATGGCGAGTTGAAGTATAACCTCAGAGATTCCTCCACCGCGTGTCTGTCCGGGAAGCTGAATGGCGCTGGAGAAGTGCTAGGATTGCCCGGTTGCGAACCAAAGAGACGGAAGCTATCCAGACAGACATCTTCGCCTACTTTGGAAGACATCCACTCTCGGCCTTTGGGGGAGTTTATGGGCAACCCTTTGAAGTACCAATGTTGCCCGAGACATGCCCAGAGGGCAGTTGGCGTTGTATTGCCAGAACTCGCACTATCTTGCTGTGAGTATGGCGTGATAGAAATTGAAGCGGCTTCTGAGCATGCTCCAAAGGTTGAGTATGGAGATGTCAAATTAATAATTGGGGTTGATACAGAAACAGCCGAAGATCTAATCTCAGAGCGCATCTGCAGAAGAGCGGCTTCAAGCTCCGTAACACGATGCTCTAGTGTCTGAACGTGGCTCGAGAGGGCTGCGCTGTAATAGATCAGAGATACGATTATATCAGTTGCAATACTATGGACATACCTCACATCTGACTTTCTTTGCGACTCCCTCTTCACAGCACACTCAAGGTCATGGTGGGCGCACCATTCGCACGGTTGCTCGGGATCCGGTTTGATACATTGGATCTAGCCGCCTTGATCAGTCCAAATCAGGGTGAGATAACCGAGCATGATACCTTTCGTTTGAAACAAACGTCACAGGCTCGCTTTGGAGGCATTGGGTGGACGGGATGATTGATAGCTTCTATCGGAGAATCGGACTCCGTGGTGCCTTTAAAGGCATGGGCCATGGCTTCAAGCTAAGGAACTACACTAAGCCTGAATGTCGCAAGTGCTGTGGCTTCTCGACGTTTATTGGTAGACTCTTAGCATGATGGAGTCACGGAGTCCGTACGCCGCTGACAGGACTTTAATGTGGGGTTCCCTGAGATTCTAGAGTGGAACGATCATCGACATGGTGGATAGACCAACTACAATACCTAGAAACGCAATGCCCAAACATCGCCGAGTCGTTGATTATCCTCCCCAAGACCCCCATGGACAATCACAACATCATTCCCATCCTCCCCCCGCGCGATGTCAGCGTCAAACCATCCCCTCGCAACAGGCCCATCATCACCAATATCCACCCTCTCCCAGGTTCCCTCCTCGATGTCAAAAGCCCAGACGTCAGACAGCATCTTTCCAGCACCGGCATGGCCTAGCGCGCTGGGGTCTCTCTCGCCAAACATGGTGATCAAAAGGGTCTTGTCCCGTACTGTAATTGGCAGAAGAGTTGCTACGCTTCGTGCTTCAGGGCCTTCAACGCCATCTGGCTTGTAAGTCATCGTAGACCATGAGCCAGCCTCGATGTTATAGATGTCCAGGGCGCCGCCCTGTTCTGTCTTTCCGTCAAAGCCGCTCATGCGGTAGAGTTCGCCATCGTGAAATGCGATGGAGGAGCCACCGCGCGCAGGGCCTGGTGCGGGGGGTAACTCACTCCAAGCCCGTTTGGTCACGTCAAAAGCCCAGAGGTCATTGAGTCTATTCTGCTCAGGGCATCCAGAGTGGAGGTAAAGCTGATTAATTCCATCTGAGGTGATGCAATGGTAGCTTCGACCATCTGGGAACGGAGCAGACGGATCTGCGGGCTCGATAGTGTCCCATGTATTTTCGGCTGTATTGTACCGCCAGATATCCCCTTTCTCTTCAATGGGCTTCATTTCAAGACCACCGCGTCCGGAGAAGAGAAGGATGCTGCTTCCAATGGTGGTGCTTGGGCTGCCGACTCGGGGCGAGGGAGCTTTGGCGGGAGAGGCAAGTGTTTGAGCACCATGCTCTGTGCAAGTCAGCAAGCTTTAGATAGTATTTGACTGCTAACATACCCCGAGCATCGAGACTGACAACATCGACTCTGTTGTCAACTGGTTCACGTGGAAGCAACTCGCCGCCAAAGATGTAGACCTTTTGGCCAACGGTAGAGACAGCTTGAGATGAACGGTAGAGGCGCTTGCTGGAGGTGATGCGAGACCAAGTGGCACGAGGAAGCTTGGTAAAAGTCATCTTGAGTATTGAAGGGTACTGAGGTACAAAATGAAGAATGATGAGAGTCCGTCCAGGTGACGGGAGGAAAGCTCTGTATTTATATCCTTTTGAGCACCTTGCTAGCCTCTAGCTATCAAGCCACCTGGAGACAACTGAGCAGATCCCCAGTAACCTATGGCCACTTTGCATCTCGGAGAGAACGGTCCGCTTAGGTAATGCTTCTTTAGGCACTACTGTAGACGGCTACCGAGGTAGCTCACTTAACCCGTTGAAGATAATATTTTTATTTTCAGTAAACTAGGAGTTAGTCTGAGACTATGCTGAACTTCTAGAGATGGGGATTACGCATTAGATTACACGTATAACTCTGAACAGAGCCTATACTATCATCTCACGAGTATTGGCGTGCTCTAGTATAGTTTTATGCGACTCCTGTTAGCCCTCCCCGACTCTGTGGAAATTAAAGGTTTTTCAAAACCCTCGCCATTCACCCCATTGATGAAGGCAGAGCTAATGACCTGGTACCCATCGCGATATGGTCGCAGAACAATGGGAACTCTTAACCCGTATAAAATCCATACTTCATCTCCATCAGTGATGGAAATCAGAGCCCCGCCTATCCATCCTTGTGCGCTATAAAATCCCGCAAACGGCCACTCCCTCGAATCAAGCCGTACTTTTGTGATAAATGTTCCATAAACCAGTAGGATGTGCCAAGTTCGGTGGTTTGTGTCTGAGATGGTTTCAAAAGTATATTCTGGAGATTCATGGGGTATGCAGCCCATCCGATGGAACTGCCTTTTCCCGAAATGGTTATCTCGAATATTCGAGGCTTCGGTAACAGTCCAATCGACGACCCATGAAGGTACATCTAGATTCCTAGATTTAACTAAGGTTGTTGCTTGAACGAGGATCCCTAGGCTCTCTTCCCTCTTTATGATCGCCTTGGTAGTCGTTATCATAACCTGCGCTGCACTTGTGTCCCGTGAATAGTCGGGAAAGATCTGATACCCCGGTACAGCTAACCCGAGGATAGCATATACTCGATCACGATCATCAGAAGATTTACAAGATCTAGAGTGCGATAGAAGAGCCTTTATATCCATGGCACCACTCCAACGGATCTTCATTTTCAAGGCCATGCCCACGTGGTCAACTTGACGGTTGAGGTCTCTTTGATTAACGACGTCGAGGATGCGGCAGAGTTGGCGATCCCCAGGACAGCCTGCCGAGAGGTCCCGGAACCTGAGAAATTTATTCCGACTTGTCAGGGTGTATCTGTGTGTTCCGCAAAAGGCTTGCATGGTTCTCCAGCATTGTTCCCACGAGACGAAATGGTGGCCAAACATGAAGGTGACGTGATCGGATACCAGGAATTCCTGGCAGATCCAAGCTCGGTTCCACCATGGGCTGGTCAGAACATCATAGAATGCAATCCACCCATTCACAGCCTTTTCGGTGTGCATGTTGTCCCAGAGATAGTCACGTATGCGAAACCATTGCTGTCTGTAAATACTAAGAAGCTCTGAGTCGGAGGTGTCGGATAGTTCGTCACTTTCTCGGTTGAGGTCTTCTGATTTAGCCTCGCCATCAGTATCTGATTCATCTTCTCTGTTGTATTCAAACGGTTCATCGTCGTCTTGAGAAGGAACGGCATTGCACAGGTCGATCAACCACTTCATTCCCCTCCCACTAGTTTTTGATGTCGATAGGCAAGCCAGTGTGCGTTCCGCACCCTGGTAGATATCCCTCATGAATCCGACCTGGTGTGATCTCTCTCTCAAATCGTGCTGATTGATGCATAACTGATCAATCCAGAGTCGAAGTGGACCTTGGCTCGAGGATTGAATCCAATAACGACGAGCGAGTACCAGTGCATGGTGTAAATTGGCAAAGATGTTGCATATCACTCCGTTCACCCGGATATCCTTTGTGTCTGTCGGTTCTCCTGCGCAGTATGATAAAGCAAGATACTGTTTTCGTGCGTCGGATAATAATGTTGCGGGCAGTAACTTGCACTCGAGTATACCGCCTCCAGCTTTTGTAGAAAGTTCAATAAGTCGAATTTCTTGCTTGCTTGTGTCGAGGCTCTCGTACAGATTCGCTGAGTAGAACGTCGAATTTTCTGGAGTTTTGAAGATATCCAGCCCTGGTGACAGTTTGGTTGGGCTGAGGACTGACCCCGCCTTTGTCGCCATTGCAAAGCGAGTTGTCGTCGAGAAAATTGCCCAGGGCTCAGGCGAAGGTGAAAACATAGACCAACTGGAATTGTCTTGCAAATTTGGATCTCAGTCTAGAAGTCTGTTTTATTGAATGAGTTTACATTTAGGCTATGGTTGGGGCCGCCTTCTGATATGCCTTACAGCCTAATGCTGACATGGGGGGCAGGTTGAAAATGAGATTGCCTAACGTCTAGTCTAATTGGTACCGCTATCTACTCAGGTCAGGTATCGGAAGTTCTTGCTCTCTCCCCCATCTGCAGCATCCACCTCAGCGTCGTTGTCCAAAGATCCGTAGAGTTTTTCGTTGCGCTTATTCTCTCTCTCCAGAGCGAAATGCATGAACAACGCCAGAATTACAATAGCACCACTCATACCACAGCCAATTGCGCAACCCTTGACAAAGAATGGTCTACCTCGATATTAGCTGGTAGGTAAGCGCAAAGGACATCTGTAACTTACGCGTCTTCCTTTGGAAACATGTAACTGCTGAGGAGAGAGGAGCATTGTCCAATAATCAACGTGATGGCAAGACCTGCTCCCTTCTTTGAATCGCGTCCCTGATTGTTGAGCAACCATGTAATGTTGATGCAGAGCGCTGGGAAGATTCCGCAGGCTGCGAGCCAAACACCAGCGTATCTGGGCCCTGGGCGATGGATATCTTGAATCCCAGCAAGAAGGCCGTAGCCAACAGTAGCCATGGCAGCGAAGCCGGCTACGACAAACCCACGATTTCCGCATCGATCTGAGAAGAACGCAGCTCCCATACAGAGAAGGAACGCCGTGAAATAAGCTGGGGCTGTGAGTCCCTGAGCATTGATCGAACTGTAACCCATGGCGCTGACTATCGTGGGAAGGAAATTGGATAAAGCTGCGAAAGAGAAGTTACAGCAAAAGTGAATAATGGAGTGGACGTAATTCTTGTAGTCGAGTATTCCGGCTATGATTTGTCTCCAATTGACGTTCTTCTTAGCGCCATCGGGACCTTGGACGCGCTGAACAGCGAAGTATCGTTCCTCTTCTGTGAGAAACTTGGCTGTTGCGGGGGAGTCGATGAGGAAGAAGTAGACGACGGGAGCGAAAGCGATAGTGGGTGCGCCCTCTGGATAGAGTCAGTATATGTTAGACCTAGCAAGGACAGCCATACCTATGATGAACAATAGTCTCCACGGGGCTAAAGACCCCTTGATATGGGTGATGCCGTATGCTAAGCTTGACGCAAAGGTGTTTGCAAGAGGCGACATGCCAAGTAGGATAGACATCCGGAGACCCAGTTCTCTTCTCTTATACAAACACGATAAAAAGAATGGCGCGCCAGCACCAAAGGTGGCTTCAAAAATACCCAGAAAAATGCGGGTGACTATCAATTGGGTCATGTTATGAACTGCCCCAGAACACATCGCAGCCGTGCCCCAGCTACGCGTCTGTTAGCAGTAAACATTGCAAACAAGCCGGAGAACTCACCAAACGCAGAGGATAGAAACATAAATATGAGCAGGAAATATCTTCCAAAGCATCGTCGTCCACTCAAACAGTATATACGCGATATAGAACGAGTTGAGAACCCACGACCAGTCATCGGAGCTCAAGTTCAGAGCTTCTTGTGCGCCGGCGGTCTTGGCGTTGCCGATGTTACCGCGGTCGAGATACGAGAGGACGTACAGACAGCAGACGACGGGCATGACGTGACGGTCAAACTAGATTTGTCTTATGAGTTGAGGCTTGGGGATTGTGGAAAGGTTCGACTTACAGCGCGTCTGATTCTTCGGTCCATGTCGGGTGTTGAGAGGAGAGGTTGCGAGCCTGTTGAACCCCTCATGTTCTCTCCGCCATCTGAGCTGGTCTTGTCTGGATCCATGATGGGAAGCAGGCTTTGTACGACACTGAACTGCAACCGGCCTTATCAAGCATTCGTCCTCTGCAGACTCGATTTCTGGCTCGTTGTCTGTTGTGTTCTTCTAGATATAGTTTATGAAAGAAAGGTGTAAAGAGCGCGACGGAGAAAAGACACGGCAATTGGCGTCGCTTGCCCTGGTCATTGATGTCGATCATTACCTGTGGATTTTCTCCGCAAGGGATCGGCAGTTGGAAAAGTGGAGATTGGGACGGCCCAAGCGGGCGTCGATGCTCAATGCCGCTTTGTTGAGGTGCGTTTATTCCCTGGATTTGCTGTTGCAGTCATTTACTATAGCCTTTACAGGTAGTGTTCATGGGTGAAATCGGCATCTATATCCAGATTTGACACCTTCGGACTCCTCGGGAAGCCGTTTCCTTTCTCTCCTTTGCACCGGCTATGAGCAAAACGTAATCAACCGTCGTTAAAGTTAATGATTGGCGACATTTCCAATACTTGTCACGACGCTACGGTCACTTTCACCAGGCGCATAATGTTATCAAACTCACAGCATGTCAGTAGAAAAGCTTGCATGAACTCCTCAAATTTGATGCAATCTTCTTAACAACAAGTAGCATGAGCCGCGAGGACCCGGCTCTCGCACCGGAAGTTACAACTCTAGGGTACGCGACTCTCCACCAATGCAATAGGTCTGGATATGCATGCCGCCGCGCAACAAGCAAGCCTCAAAGACATGATATGAAAATGCACAAGGTTTCAGGTGAAAAAGAAAAGGGAATGAATTTTATTCATAATCCTCTGTTCCCCTTTCTCGCTGCTACATAACATCCAGGACACAAACAACGTATCCGTGGTCTACCTGACGTTTCCAGAAAATCATCTCAGTTCAGAAATTCATTGACATCGTTGTCGGACTCGCGATCGAAAGGATAAAAGAAATGTCTTATTGTTCGCCATAGGACATCACAGGCCCGGCATCTCACAGTATGATCATCCTTCTCCGAACCTGTGACTCCAGTTGCAGCAATGTAATGGGTATGCATCATAGCTCCCCTCAATTGACTTGCCAATTCTTCAAGTTCTTCCTTCTGAGATAGTTCAAGGAACGCAACTATCGTATCCCACGCCCTCTCCATTAGATATTTTCCTCCTGCGCCCAGTGCGTTTTGTAGCACTCAATCATCATCCATGTGTCAAGAGTATTGCAGATATCTTTCTCTCTCTTGTTCTGGGGTCGAGGAGCTATGTAGAAGCTTAAAGATCTTGGGACCGATCTTGGTGGTGGCTTCTGGACAAATGTGCAAGCGTGGACTTTGTCTTTTACCAGAAAGATCAAAGAGACCTTGGCCGTCTTGACACTCCATCGCGAACTGCCAGTCTTAAGGGCCATAGACTATTGGCGGAGGTGATGGCGAACCAGACCTACTACAACTTCCTTCGTCGTGATCCGAATCGTGGCTTGAACATCATGGTCCAACTTTCCCCGGGTTGAGAGTATTAGCTTCATAAGGAACCGTAGGATTTCCAGGGGACCTTAGAAAATCCACTGAGTCAAGGTCAGGGAAATTCTCACTGATGTGAGGAATGTAGGTAGCGCTCATAGTGTCACCGCACCTGTCACCGCACTGCACGCTGGCGTCTGAGCCGTCCGAGGCTCGGGGTGGCACGGGTGAAACTCTGTAAGAAGGGTACTTGGGACCACCAGGTAGGATCTCTCGTTTGAAGTTTTGCGGTGCCGGGTGAGGTAAGGAAGGGTCACCAGGCAGTGGGGGAGGAATGGGCGCGGGCACCGTTTGACGGTCTTCTTCGACAGGAGAACGCCTAGGTGACGACACGTCTTGACGAGCGGCGAAAGGTATAATGAATTCGATCGGCGCTAGGTGCGACCATGGGCTCGTCAGCAACCTCTGCTTGGGCACATTCCATCCGTCGACTTTCCCTTTCACTGCGTCTCTCAGAAGCGATAATAGGCCTGGGACGTGGTATGTGTCCGCCGTGTCCAGGGCGTCCGGAGAACATTGGTGTTGCACAGAACTCAGGAGAAGACGTCGAGTCTGCAGGCTCGAGGAAATGCCGCTTCAGGAAAGTCACTGGTATTGGGGGAATAGCTGAACATAACCATCTCTCTATAGGAAAACGAAGTCGCGAACCAGCAGGAAGAATTCGGCAACCAGCAAGCCATATCTGCCAATAAGCAAGCCCAGCCTGCTAACAAACAGGCAGAGAACTCGCTCAAACTGACAGAAGAATCCGATGCTCAGACGGAACTCGTAACAGAGCAGGGGAAGGTTCTCATGGTATTCACGTTCGTAACTCTTCTATTTGTGAGTTCCTGCATATCACAGGAGCTATACGTTGGTGTTGACGACTATCTAGCTTCCATTATCGTTTTTCTCATCCTTATTGGCTGTGGATGCCGATTCCTTCCTACGAACCCCAGACTGGGTGTTTGCAGCAATTTGCAAGTTCATCGTTTGATATGTACTGAGAGCCCTTTGCGCTAACACAAGTCCTGTAGTTATTGTTAGAATCACGGTTTTTTTACTTATAGGACTGCTGGCTTTGCGAGACCATGAGTGGTTTTCTACATTGGTACAAAATATATCTAGGTTCAAGAAGGCCAGGGTGGCAGATGCTGATGGAAATGATGTCTAAGAAGAACCCTCGCTTTTCATAGGACGGATACCAGAAAAAGCATAAATGAGAAGAAGGAGATATTATCCTACGTGGTTGCGTTTTATTCTTCACCTACACAAACATAAATTCTGTAGTAACAAGTGCCTGACGGTAAAATGATACGTGTGTGTGGGGAGTCACAAATTCTGATGGCCATGCGGTCGACGTCTAACTAATGAGGCGCCCTTTAGTCCCCTTGAGTGGGCTTTGCCAAGAGACATTCAACCTCTTGCCTCGACTTCCCTAAACGCTGTACCCAATCAAAGTCCATCTTCAGTTTACCATCGTTCAATGAAGGCTTCGTAAAATCGCGTTGCAGCAGTGGTGTCCTGCCCTGTAGCGCTGGGGAAGGTTATTGAGCACCGACTGATGCCAGTTATGTTGAGTTCAGAAAATCTTGTTTGTCTTTTTGATTCCAGTTTCCCGTTTTATGATCATCTATTCCAGAGCCAAATATTTATTTGCATGAATCAGTCATTGCATTGGAACCCTAATAAGGTACTGTCTGAGCCCAACAGTTGTGAGCCAGATGTGTTATTTGCAGTTGAGACTTGTGGCTGAGAGCTTATTCCGGCACATTGAACCTAGTCCGAGCCCAAAGTGGTTGAACCTATCACTCAGTTTCCGTCCCTGTCAGAGGCGAAATTCGATTCCTCGAAGATGTTCTATCTCACTGTTGTCAAAGCAAGAGCCAGTACCTCTGAGGTCTTGTTCTTGCTTTTTCCTCGTCTCAATTTCGGTCATTTCAGATACATGGGTACCATCTCCAGGATTGGTATCCTTACAGTAGGCCTTTTCTTCGTAGGAGACCATCTGAAACGATCCATTGGTTGCCCTGGTAGGGGAACTTGGATGTAACCTTTTTAATCATGATGTCAATTAGCATGCTATTGTATTTGCAAGACGACAAAGGACGCTTGGGGATGAAGATACCTCTTGGTAGACATGTAGCCAACAGCAAGGACAGAACTCAGGTATAAAGCGAAGAGGTTTGGGATTGTGCAAATCAGGGTAGAGAGGAATTGGTAAATGATCATCAGTTCGCACCCTGTGGCACAGATTGTTGTGAAGATAAATGGTGCTTAACTGCTAGATTTCGAGTTCTAGCTTAGCCTACTGGATACGAAAAGCGAAGGAAGAGAAGGAGGCCTTTATACTATCAGCTTGTACGAGAAAAAGATCTTACATGACGTGTCGATTTGAAGCAGGGTTCCACGGCTGGGACAT
The DNA here is from genome assembly GCA_013755755.1 of Fusarium sp. NRRL 25184. NCBI lineage: Eukaryota > Fungi > Ascomycota > Sordariomycetes > Hypocreales > Nectriaceae > Fusarium > Fusarium sp. NRRL 25184. The sequence continues at coordinate 1,176 of JABSSZ010000467.1, read as the reverse complement.
ATCTATACGGACCCCTGACATGAGGCTGATATATCGCACCATTGTTACTCTCCGACTGCTGGGTAACTTTTAGTTTGCAAGCTTTAACACTAAGCAACAGCTAATGGTCAAGTTATAGGTAAGATAAGATACTTCTCTGTTAAGGCTCTACCACTTCACTTTTGATGACAGCGCTGTTCTCAGTTGTGTGTTTCTGGAATTTGAGATTGTCGGTGTGAAGGGTGATGTCAAGACTACTTGAAGTCCCCCCCTGGATTCATGCACCCCTGGGAGCATTGCAAGCCACCGACACCTGAGCATGAGAGAGGCTATTGGACTAACCTTTCCATGATTTGCCAGCAGTGTGTTTAATGAAATCAGCGGTTGGTCATGGGATAATTGCTACAGAAAACTAGTCAAGGTGATTGGCTAATCTCGGGACCAAGAGGATCAAAATTGAGCTGATGGTGTATATCATAGTTTTGTGATACTGGTAGCTGCAGCTGTCCCGCACTTCGTGGTGAACATGATTGGTCATGTTAACCGTTGGCTAACCCGATCAACTCTAGTGCTCACCGGTTTGCAAGCAACACAAATCTTTGATGCCTGTTGTTGCAAGTAACACAAATTTGTGATGCCTATTCAACCATCTCGAGATTATTTCCCTGCTTTCATGTATCTATCTAGCCTCTTGCTTTTAGGCCCCTTAATTTTGGGCCCTGCATTACCCAACTCCTAATGGAGATACTTTATATTAGGTAACTTTGCCTTTTCCTATTCCGAGGCTTATTTAATGAAAAGACCTTGTGGCATTAGTTACTTCGGTTTGATAATACCCTCTATCATGAATAGAGATAAGGGTACAGGCGAAGGATTATTTCTTGCCATAGCACCCAAGTGTCTATCTCGATAGGTGTCTGAGAAAGCCAGCCTAGTATCGCAAGGAACCAGTATTATATAAGTACAATACTATATATATACTGCTACCACTTGCTTCTGGTTCCTGGTCTAAACTGAGAAGTTGACTGCATTATTAATTCTAATTCTGGCTAATATATCGTTGTTTATTTTAGATTTTATGCCTATTAATAAGTTGACTTTAAAAACTAGTAATAGATAAGAACTTATTACAAATATATAAACCCGCAGAGGTGGATATACTTAATATTTAATTATAAACCTTTTATATCTATATAT
>JABSSZ010000466.1:0-22781 GCA_013755755.1 Fusarium sp. NRRL 25184 | reverse complement strand
CAGGCACAGGCACAGGCACAAGCACAACAGCAAACAGCTCCTGCTGAGAAGCGCTCGACTCGAAAATTGATTAAGGGCATATTTTCTGGGTCCAATCGTGGGGCGTCTGACAGCCAGCACCACCATAGCATAAGCATCGGCCACAATAACAACCAATCCTACGATAATACTGGCGGCCTTGCACGTCGGCCTTCCAAGCGGGTGAGCAATCCACCGCCTTTCTCTTCAGAATCGTTCCTTGTTTTTCTTGTTCCCCTAGTTCTACTCCTTACCAGTTGTGAGCTGGAACCCCAGTCTTCCTATCTTGTTTGTTCACTTGTCTCTTCCCCTCTCTCAGCCCAGCCCAACACCCCAATCTCACTCCCAATCTCACTCCGCCTACCTCTCTGCTCTACTCTACCTGTTACTCGGCATAGCACTCCGCCAGCCACAGCCGTCAAGCCCAGTCCAGAACTTGACCCAATCTCCTTTCATCACCTCTAGCCCAAGCCCAAGTCCTAGTCGTCAATTCTGGCTACTGTGCCGTGCCATTGGCGTTAGCCGCCCTCGCCGCGTCCGCCAGCTCAAGCTGAGCTCCTCAGCAGGTCCAGCAGCTCCCCGAGAGTCAACGTTCCCCCTTACCCCAGCTTTCGTCTCGCCAGGGTCTCGAGGACATCAATGAACACTATACCGCGCATCAATCTAACCAGCCATCACCTTCACAGACTTCACGAATTTCGCTCCATAACACCATTCGCCAAGTTTCTGGTGAAGTAGACCAACAGCAACACCAGCAGCAGCATCAGCCTTACGAGGACGCCGCCTATCACCAGAACCAGAACCAGGCCCCGCTACAGCAGCAGCAGCAGCCGCAAACCCACGTTCAGGTACATACGGAGGACCAACAACCACAAAGCGGTTACGAGACGAACGTGTACGACCAGGAACAATCACCTCTCAACCCATCACAGCATTCGCCTTCGCAGCAGCCTTATCAGTTCTCAAACGCTCAACAGCAAGGCAGCTATCACCAGGGTGGTAATCAAGGCGGAGATCTGCGATCCGCTCCCGCACACTTGGGCCCCAGCGCACAGTTTCAGAACCCTGAAACAGTCTCTCAGTTCTCGCATGAATCGCCTATCGCCGACTCGGACCAGCGTTCGGCCAAACTGCAATCAGCAACCAACTCGCCCGCTGTGAACCACGCCCTGTATATACAGAATCAAGGTTCAACCCCGAGCCTTCCTCCTGCTCAACAGACAACTACTCAACCGCAGCAACCCGGTATGGCACCACCGACCGGAGGACCTCCATCCGCGCGTCGTCCTGACTCCGATAAATTGCGTGGGCAGGCCGATGTCCCCGGTGGCCCGCCCCCCACTTACCGTCCCGCCAACTCAATGAACAACATGAACCCGCTACCTCCCGTGCCGCCACAGTCGGCTGGTCAGTCACCGGCCTACCGTGGTGATCGCCCATCTCCGTATGAGGGTCAACCCGTGGATCAAGGAAGGGACAGCCCCCAGCCAGTATCTGCAGTCCCCGCTGAGACTGGCGAAAACGACAAGTCTTTCAAGGACCTGTGTAAGTACAGACCGGAAGAATATCTGCCTAGGCAGTGAGTACAGCAGCATACTGATTGTTTGCAGTAACTAAATACAAGAACGTCAAGAGACTCTATTTTGATGGCAAGGGACAGATTGAGGCGCTCAATGGTCAAATCGTGCACCTCCAGAATGCAGTCGCCAACCAGCGCATGTCGCAATCGCGTACCGCTCTCGATGACAGTGAATACTCGACACGATTCAACCGACTCAATGGTGCCATTAACAACCTTTCGTTCAACATTCGAAAAGATTGGCGGTGCGTGCCGCAATGGCTTGACAAGTATGTCAGCACAGAAGCACTCAAGACGGGAAAGGCTGAGATGACAGCTATTGGACGCGCTGTCATTTCACGTTGGATCATGGAGGAGGTGTTCAACAAGTGTTTTCACCCTGGATTGGATGCGCAGCTGAGCCAATCTCTCAAGGAGATTGAGCTGGGCATTCGAAGCAACACGCATACTTTGACAAGTCAGGAAGAGTTCGACGCCCTGACGAACAAGATTGTGAGCTGGCGGATGACATCATTGGACGGTTTGCACCGACAGCTTAACTCACCAGCTGCGAACGATAATCGCAATGCATTTATCGCCAAGTCAACGGCATCCCTGACAAGCTGTCTTTATCAGTTCCTTTGCAACCCGCCACCACCTGGCGTGGACGGTAGCGCATCGATGATCGTGGAGCTTGCGGTGGGCATTGCCGCCAACCTCCCCCTGGAGAGTCGGGATGTGGCCATTACCTACCCGTTACCTGGAGAGATGGTCCAGCCGCATGTAATGGAAGTTGAAAAGGCGGCTTTGCCAGTCTTGGAGGCTCAGAAGGGAGAGGGAGACGGCGACGACAAGGACGGCGACGATGAAAATAGCGGCAAAGCTAAGACTGGTACGTTGAATAATGCAGCCCCGCCCGAGAGCGGGGAGGGTAACGATGCTTCAAAGAGCGCAAGGAAGGATGCTGACAAGGACACTTTTGTAGCGGCCCTGCCGAAGGACTCGAACAGGGTGCGATTCGCAGGATTTATGGCGTTGGAAGTACGAGGAAGACAAGTTCTGATGAAGGCGCCTGTCTGGACTCTGTGAGGACAAGTGCTTTAAGTATTGATAACTCTATTACGATGAAGCTCAGGGAAGCGAGAAATGAGCGCCATGCGTTGGGTGAATGGCGAGGCGACAGTAGATATCCGGAGAGAGAACGAGGGCCCGAGAATTGACTGGGAGGTCATAAGGGGTTGTGGCAACATGACCCGAACAGGGCAAAATGGGACAAAGGATCACGAACGTCATGATGATGGCTTTTTTAGGGATACTGGATGCGGACCCTTATTTTGTTCTGTGTAAATACATACTACCATGAGACGAGCAGTTAAGTTCATGATGCGACAAGGATTTCCTATTGGCATCTGGCTGCATATAAATCAAGTTTAGAGTCATGAAAAGGCTCCGAATCACGTTATTTGAGTATGCTGAAGGTGCTTGACCTGGAGACGACTGGAGTAGGATGGATGATATAATCACTTACCCTATTTGGACTTGATGCGAGATGAGTCGAAGGGTCCAAGCTACCTGCTAAGGACCTAACTAGGGCTGAATTCTACGAGGCTGATAGATCCTTGGGATAAGGTAAGGTAGTAATTACCTACGGAGTAGCTTCTGGAAGTTACTTAATGAACGGCCAAGGAGTCATTTCCTCTCAAAGGAGTCATGCCACAGTAACAAATATCCATATACCTTGTCGGTTTAAGCAGGGTCCTTTTCACCTTAACCTCAATCCATAGTGGCGAGGTTCCTTAGCAATTTGCTTCAGTGAGTCATCAGGCTCATTACTGTTTTCAGACGTGCTGAGAGCAATTCTAGTGACAACTTTTAGTTGCTGACTGCCTGAGCTCCACTATCTGATCCAGAAACCGCATTACATAAATAGCGGCGAGAGCTCCCCCGCCCCAAAAAAAAGAAAGAAGGAGGGGCAAGAAAGCAAAACCAACCAGACGAAGAAAAAAAAAACCTACGACGAGCATCCACTCTGCGATAACTTCAACTACACCAAACCTCCAAACTTATAGACTCTAACGACTTGCACGCCCCAGAACACTTCAGCAATCATGGCCGTCCGCGCTCAATTTGAGAACTCCAACGAGTATGTCATCTTTGTTGTCTTTTCTTCTGGTGATTGAAGCTCCCTGTGCCTCAAGAACCCCGCCCCCGCCTTTCTTATGCGGCGCGTGTCTATCTATCTATATGGATGATATGCCTTTGCTGTACAATGAATGAATGGTGTGAGATTGAAAGATCAGAACTTCCATGCTGACCTGCAACCTCCAGGGTCGGTGTCTTTTCCACCTTGACCAACTCTTATGCCCTCGTGGCTCTCGGTGCCAGTGAGAACTTCTACAGGTACAGTCCTCTCACCTACCTTGACTACGAGTTTCATGCTGACATCTTGCAGTGTCTTTGAAGCTGAACTCCAAGACATTATTCCTACTGTGCGAACCACAATCGCTGGCACCCGTATCATTGGCCGTATGACCGCTGGCAACCGAAAGGGTCTTCTCGTTCCCACAACCACAACCGACCAGGAGCTGCAGCACTTGAGAAATTCACTTCCCGATTCAGTCCGTATCCAGCGTATCGAGGAGCGCTTGTCAGCTCTCGGGAACGTCATCGTCACAAACGATCACATCGCCCTTGTGCACCCTGATTTGGAACGTGAAACAGAAGAGATTATTGCAGATGTCCTCGGCGTGGAGGTATTCCGTCAGACTGTCGCAGACAATGTCCTGGTGGGCAGCTACATGAGCTTGTCTAACCAGGGTGGTCTCGTGCATCCCAAGACTCCTATTCAAGATCAGGACGAACTGTCCAGCTTGCTCCAGGTTCCTCTCGTCGCCGGTAGTGTCAACCGTGGTTCTAACGTTGTTGGCGCTGGAATGGTCGTCAACGACTGGCTCGCCGTGACTGGTCTCGACACCACTGCCACCGAGCTCAGCGTTATCGAGAGCGTGTTCCGCCTCGGCGAGGGCCAGGGCCCCAGCAACATCAACACGAGCATGAAGGACACCATGGTCGAGTCTTTCTACTAAGCTTGGCTTGATTTATGGTTCTATTTTTCACATTCATACATACACACATATTTCTTATGGGGCTTTGCTGTTACGCTACCTCCGGTTATTAATTGGACGAGTGATAACCATCGTCGCGACAAGACGAACGAACATTTAACTTATACGGGGCCTGGTGTTTGGAAACTTGCATGATTTTGAGGTGCGGTTGATATCAGGAATAAGGTATCCATGATCATGATGATCGAATGATAAATGCTCATACAGGGACGGCTATCGGCCATCCCTTTCTCTTGGATGGAAAAGGATTATGCGGTGCTCCAAGGTCAGAGTGGGGATAGGCCTGCTCACCTACACGACCCATCTGATCTGATCTGCTTGGGTCGTGGGATTGCTGTTGCACCAGGGTATATACATTGTTGCACATGTTGCGTTTCAGAAGGACCTGGCAATGGGTACCTAGTTGAGGGGATCCATTACATCTCAAGAGCTTGACACCACATTAGAACCAATTTATAGTACCTGGTGGTCAACCATCAAGTTCATCGGCAACGTCTGTCTGCCTGTATATGACTAGTCTATATATCCTCAAGGTATGAGCTTTATACTTAAGAAGTGTCCGCAAGAACTTCAGTTCTCAGGGTCTGCCCTACTACTAAAACTCTTCTGAGAGAATTTGTGACATGTTTGATGGATTTTGAATGTCTTGACTTGGCGTGTATGAACAACACTAGGTACCCTACTTAAACCTACTAGGTACCTAAGGTATCATGGACATCTCCTAGTCTGACCGTTACACAGTCAGGTTTCTGAGAAGGTGCCTGCGCCTGTAAGGTACCTTAGGTAGCACAGGAAGAATTACCCCAGTTCCACCGCCTGCTCTTTTTGGACATTTCTTCGGTACCCCCACCACAAAACATACCATCACTGTTAATGTCAATGGATCAAAAGATACTGAATAGCTTCATTCCTCTCGAAGCCCAAAACAACTCTTCCACAATGTCCTCAAACGAAAAGCCCCAGAACCTCGAGCCGTCAAAGCTTGGCACGAAACAATAGTACCATCTCCCTTCGCCTGTCTCACTCAAACTGCAGACTAACACTCTGCCCCAACAGCTGGGATGACCTTTACACGAATGAGATAACAAACCACGCTGCTGATCCCTCCGACATCGGAACTGTTTGGTTTGACGATTCAGATGCTGAAGCAAAGATCCTTGAGTTCCTAGACGGTCTGCTTGATCCCTCTGACCCAGACTCGCCTGTCCTCTCCCACGACGCCACCACCTTTCTTGATCTTGGCTGCGGCAACGGCTCTCTTCTCTTCTCCCTGCGCGAAGAGGATTGGTCTGCGCGAGCTCTTGGCGTGGACTACAGCCCCCAAAGCATTGCACTCGCGCGACAAATTACCACCACAAAAGACGGTCTTGAGAAGCCTGTCGAATTCGAAGAGTGGGATCTTATAGCTGGACCATACAGCACTGTCCTCAACGGCGAGCAGACCGAGGGCTGGGACGTGGTACTGGACAAGGGCACCTTCGATGCCATCTCTCTAAGCGACGAGAAAGATGCCCAAGGACGACGACTATGTGAATGTTATCGAGAGCGAGTGTTACCCCTTGTTCGAGAGGGTGGCATCTTCTTGGTGACAAGCTGCAACTGGACCGAGGCGGAGTTGAGAGGCTGGTTTGAAAAGACCAACGAAGAAGGGTTCCAAGTCGTTGGCAGGGTTGAATATCGTTCCTTCAGCTTTGGAGGCCACAAAGGCCAAACAATTAGTACGCTCTGCTTCCGCAGGGTATAAAAGATATAGATGCAGTGTAGTTTGAAGAACAAAAAAGATACCCACGTCACTCTGTGCTGGCTCCAGCACCTATTCTAAACAGTCAATATCATTCACCTCTGAGAGCTCTTGTTGTATCATACAATGGTATTTAGACTCGTGTCAATGCTTGGACTATCCCTCTTAGACTCCTCCCCATTTTCGTGATCCCAAAGCTTCATCTGAGTTCCTCTCCTTATCCCTTTCAGAGGCTCCGCATCAAGCTTTTGTTTATCGCTTCTTTTGCAGAACATTCCCCTTTCTCATCTTGACTCAACTCAGCGCAGCAATGCCCAGCTCCAACTAGTAGCCTCTAATATGCAACGTACGACTTCATAGGCTTCTGTTTGTCTTTCTCTCTTTCTGTAGCGATATGGACGAGACAAAACAAAAAGCAGACAAAATCTGTCTCGACAATGATTATTGCTTCATTACGTCTCTCATCTATGGCGATGTATTCATAGGCTCCCCGCCAGCAATGGGTCCCGAGATCTCGGCAGCTGCTGTCGTCGCAAAATATCGCACATCCACGTCGTCGTCCTTTTGCAACTTCTCCAGGTTAGGAACAACTCGTTGTTGAATCAGCTCCGAGCCCCGAGGCGACGGTGTGATCTCACTGCCCTGCTTCTCCAGATCATACAGGGTGCCCTCGTCTGGCAGACGTCGAAGCACATTGATGAGGACGCGGTATGTCTTGGCCACGTTGAAACGGATGTTGGGGATATCGTCAGTGACCAGCTTGTCGAGCATAGGGAGGATCGACTTAGCAATCACATCCATGCTCACAACGCTCGCCAATGTCTGTAAAAGAGTCAGTTTGGGCTCACAGTTTCAGATAAGGGCAATAATCACCGAAATAGCAAAGCAGGTGGTCATCCTGTAAAGGTAGTTAGGGTGGTTACCCATAGCCATAACCTTGGGGATGATAGCTTCGCTAGCCCACTCAACACCAAAGACCTCAGTGAGCTTCTTCAGGTTGTGAGTAGCGGCTTCACGGATAGAGAAAACAGTATCTCCCAGCCAACCCATGCACAAATTGCTGAGCTTCTCATCGAAGAATTGAACGCCCAGTTGACTGGCGAGGAGAGGGATGTACTCGATAATCGCCAGTCTTACTCGCCATTGCTTATCCTCGGCGAGTTGTACAATTGCGGGAAGAAGTGACTGTGAGAGGAGGTCGATACCAATGACTGCGTTACGTCAGCTTCATATCATACGCGATGAGTTCTGTGACTGACCTTGGTTCACGAGCTCAAGCTTGGAGATGATATGGAGCCTAACCTCCGGGAACTCGTCCTTAAGCATCTGGAGGAACATGGGGAGAAGGTGGTCGATAGTTCTAAGAGGGAAATTAGAATCGAGGCCCTAATCGCAAAGACTGACTGACGTACTCTTGCTTTCCAAGGATAGGAGCCAGGCCACTGATCTGGGTACCAAGCGCAGCACGGACATGTTGGGATGTATCCGAGACAAGATCCTCAATGCTGCCCATGATGTCGTTGAGGAGCACGTTACGATCCACAAGAGCACAGAAGCCAGGAATCTGGCCAGCAATGGCGGTTCGTACCTCGGCCTCGTTGTCCTTAAGAAGTTTTACAAATGCGGGAACGAGGTCTCTAGAAACAACCTCCTCGTCTACCGCCTTAGCAATCTGTAAAAATTAGCATCAGCAACGACAATAAGAAGTAGCAGGTATTGCGAACCTTCTCAAACCGATCCGCGATCATGTATCGGACTCTCCAACTCTTGTCCTCTATCAAATTGCGTAGAGCTGTCAGCAACACACCATGGCTGGCCTGTTGCTCTTTGGGAACGGCTTCGGCAATAGAGATGAGAACCTCGACAGTGAGTAATCGGACGCTATCCTGATCATCTTGCGCGAGGTGTTGGAAGAGGGGTATCATTTCGTCGACAACGATGGTGGCAGGCATCTCCTTGACAAACTTGGCGAGATTGGTGGCAGCCTGGCGACGAACCATGGGTGTCTCATCGTGAACCAGCAGGCCAAACTGCTGGCGCAGCTGCTCTTGGACGGGTGGGGAGACTTTGTTGTAAGGAGTTGTGAAGAGGCCGCATCCCGAAACCTTTGATGTGAACCAATCGGCCTTGGCGAGGCGAATTGTGAGGGGAATGAAATATTCCTCGACTTGTTGAGAAGAAAGCTCGGTGCAAATCTTGTTCAGGGACTCGACGGCCTGCATTGACAGTCAGCGTCAAGAAGGGCGCTTTAAAAAAAAAAACCAAAAAAAAACCGGCGTGTTCGTTTACCTTGTCGCGAACGACGGGCTCCTCGATAGAAGCGAGGTTCTCGAGGGGAGACAGCAGAACGTGACCCCACTGGGGACCGCCGACATACTCGACAAAGCCGCCAAGCTCCTCGCTCAGGGCAACAAGGACCTCATCTTCATCCTCCACGGACTCTATATGGCATCAAGGTTAGGAGACGTCTTTGCTTTTAAAGCGCATATTGGTAAGCGGGAGAGCTAATCGAAGACTGACCATCGAGGAAGGGGATAAGCTCCTCACGGGTTCGTTCAGCGCCGAGAGCGAGAGCAATGGTCGAGAGACGGTGGATGGCGTTGAGACGGAGCAAAACATCATCGTGCTGGAGAGGAATCGAGCGTCAGTAATGGAACGTGTAATTGTTCGCTTCTTGGCGATAAGACAACCACGCAGGAAGGGGAAGCGTTGGGATGGAGCGTGGCGTCACCGCCAAACCTAGCATACCTTCAGCTCGTCAATAAGGACGGCGATAGGGTACAGCTCATCGCCAGAGTTGGGCGCGTCAGCCATGGCGAGCGGGGCGGTAAAATCGCAGATTTATCAAGAAAATGAGTGGCAGCGTCCGAGATGAGTCGAGATGATCGTTAGGAGGGAGGGAGAGGAAGGTTGGCGGTTGCGGGTGGATCGCGTGTGGTGGTAGTGGTAGTGGTAGTGGTGCTGTGCTGTGCTGGTGGGTGATGCAATGATTTGCGCTGAGGAGTCCCAACACACGATTTTTGGCTGAAAGACGAGAGCCACAGACGAGGTCACGCAGGGCGGCTAAGAGCTGTAAGATACGCTCAGCGCAGAGAAAATGGATTCCAAAGGATGCAGAGTTAAAGGGCAAATCCGTGGCCTAAATCAGCAAGGTTGTCGAGGTTTGAGATGTGGACATGTGAATCGATAGATGAGGGAGGGAGAAGAGGGTGGATGTGGAGAGGCAGCTGGATGTTTGTCTCTCGCTGGCTGGCTGGTCAGTGGAGGTGAGTGAGGCTGGTGCAGTATTGTTAGGTTGCTTCACATCACTTCACTTCGATGCTGCGTTGTTCAGCGACCGATGCCCTGTTAGGAACGTTGCCTTGGAGAGGGGCAACCGTCCATTGCACGGGTGAACAGTGTACATAGTAGACAGGGCAGCTCTGCTTAGATGTGGCTGAAGTGGGGTCAAAGTGGCTCCTCATTTCCCTGAGAACATGGATTTTTGAGGGGCAAGCTCTTTTCAGTCTCACCTTCGGCCAGGGCGCTTCAGGTACATTGTGGCTTGAATCTGGGGATGGCAATTATTATATTTAAAGCCAAGACTTAGACCAGGATCGATATTGTCTTTACCAATGTCCGAGAGCGTACTTGCGGTTCACGCGGGACGGGTATGAGCATAAAACTTAAACCTTCTGAGGATGCATCGGTTCTGGAGGATCGCATCCGACGTCACCATCATATGTGATCAAGCCTTGAAATCTTGAACTCCAAACCCGCCACTCCCAGAGCTCAGTGCAGACATCATTATGCATGTATTTGATGTTTGGAATTTGGCAGCGTAAGTAGCTTCGGTACAACAATACATTGTTTCAGAGCTGTTCGAGCTCGGTATTATTGTTGGTTTGTCAACTTACCTCGGGTTTAGGTCGATGAGTGCCAAGCAGACAAGATGATCGTTCATGATTGAAGGTAAGATGTCTAACGTAGTCTAATTTATCGGATAAATTGCCAGTTCTTGGAATGTCAACTCACTGGCATAAGGAGGTATCTAGTCTACCTACTAGTAGGTATTAAGATACTGGAAGTTCAGGCAAGCTTCAAGTTTGTCGGGAATGGAGTATAGATGATCCGCCATCTTTTACCCCGCCAAACCCATCCCGCTAGAGGGGTACCGTCACAGCGCACTATGGCCCTGCATCTTGTCGAGTACCCAAGTATCGCATCGTCGCATACGAACCGAACTACCTACATCCCCAAAATTTCCTGTGACTCAGTATAATCCACGCCCATATCCACGTCCGACGCTCGACGAAAGTCTCACCTCTCTCCTCTGATTCCTCGGAAAAAAGGATAGTTAACCAAACAAGGCTCGAGGCTCCGCTTCATAATGCCTACCATTTCCGTCGACAAGTACAAGCTTTACGAAGCCCTCGGTCAAAAGTGCGAATGCCCCTCCTTGTTCATCTCAACCCCCACTATGAGCTCTCCGACTTCGCGCCCAAGGTCTCTCTATACGTGTGCTGACAGCTCTTGTTCCTCTTAAAACAGATTCACGACCGAGGAGTTTGAGGACCTTTGCTTCGAGTTCGGTATCGAGCTTGACGAGGATACTGAGAATGATGAGCGTCCAATTGTAAACGGCGAACAGGAGCCTCCTCAGCTCAAGATTGAGATTCCCGCCAACCGATATGATATGCTCTGCTTCGAGGGTATTGTCACCAATCTCAATATCTTCCGTGGACGCATTGAGCCTCCCAAGTACCGTATAGTCGAGCCCGCAAGCGGCAAGCTTGAGTCAATCACCGTCAAGCCTGAAGCCGAGCAGGTCCGGCCATATGTCTCTGGCGCTATCCTCCGCAATATCAAGTTCGACAAGAGCCGATACGAGTCCTTCATCTCTCTACAAGACAAGCTTCACCAGAACCTTGCTCGAAACCGAACACTAGTCTCCATTGGTACCCACGACTATGATACTATCAAAGGTCCCTTCACCTACGAGGCCCTCCCCCCCAAGGATATAAAGTTCATCCCCTTGAACCAGACCAAGGAGATGGACTCTGCCGAGTTGATGAACTTCTATGAGAATGACAAGCACCTGGGCCGCTTCCTCCACATCATTCGCGACTCACCAGTCTACCCTGCGATCTACGACTCCAACCGTGTTGTCTGTTCCCTTCCTCCAATTATCAACGGTGATCACTCCAAGATTTCACTTGACACCACCAACGTTTTTATCGAGATCACTGCCACCGACCTCACCAAACTCGACATTGTCACCGACATCATGGTCACCATGTTCTCCATGTACTGCTCTGAGCCCTTCACTGTCGAGCCCGTCCAGATCAATTCCGACCACAACAACCAAACCCGAATCACTCCTAACCTGAAGCCCAGAGTTGCTGAGGTTGAGATCGACTACCTCAACAGCTGCACCGGGCTCACTGAGTCTCCCGAGAGCCTGTGCAAGCTTCTCTCCAAAATGTCTTACACCTCTACACCTTCAACAAAAGATTCCAACATCCTCGAGGTTGCTATTCCCCCAACCCGAGCTGATGTCCTTCATCAATGTGACGTGATGGAAGATCTTGCTGTGTGCTACGGATACAACAACCTTCCTCGTACTGCTCCCTCACGAAGTGCTACTGTTGGCGCCCCCCTGCTGGTCAACAAGCTCAGTGATATTATCCGAATCGAGGCCGCCGTTGCTGGCTGGAGTGAGGTTATGCCCCTGATCTTGTGTAGTCACGATGAGAACTTCGCTTGGCTAAACCGCAAGGATGACGGAAACACCGTCGTACGTCTGGCCAACCCCAAGACCGCCGAGTATCAGGTTGTGCGATCAACTCTTCTACCTGGCCTTCTCAAGACCATTCGCGAGAACAAGGGCCACAGCGTGCCCATGAAGATCTTCGAGGTGTCTGACGTTGTCTTCAAGGATGAGTCTCAAGAACGCAAGGCTCGTAACGAGCGACATTTCGCCGCCGCCTGGTATGGCCGATCAAGCGGTTTCGAGGTGGTCCATGGCCTGCTTGATCGTGTTCTTCTCATGCTTCGAACTGCTTTCCTCACCCACGACGAGGGTCTTTCTGGCAAGAGTGTCGATTTTGAGGTAAAGGAGAACCCCAGCAAGCCTGATGGTTACTGGATTAAGGAGCTTGACGATGCCACCTTCTTCGCTGGCCATGCTGCTTCCGTATATCTCCGTCTTGGTGGAAAAGAGAGACGCATTGGCGAATTCGGCATCTTGCACCCTACCGTGTTGGAGAAGTTTGATTTGAAGTGAGCCCCCATGCCGACCAGTATCGACGTGACATCGCTAACATATTCCTAGATACCCTGTCAGCACTCTCGAGATCAATCTTGAGGTCTTTCTGTAATGTCAAAGAATCTAAAGAAAACCTACAACACGAGGGTTAGAGCAACAAAAATGGGCTACGGACGCAACGAAATCAAGTGGATATGATTCAAAGTGAACAAACACGTTTCCACAACTGGGATGACTTTACAAGATAGACAAAAATAAAGAAGAAACTAAACAAGGTCGAATATCGAACTTATGAGTTAACCAGAGGTTTTGATTTACTACACTCTATAACTACCTACCTGATTCACGTAGTCTTGACCAAGTCTATTGCTGTCTAAGCCCTCGCCGTGTACCGCGTGGTCAGCGCAAAATCAGAATGTCATCACCACTCAAGTTAAACGCCAGAGCCAGCTCATAATACTGCCTCTAACGCCAACAAAAACGGCCGCATGTGTAATCAGGAAACCCAGTGTGAAAACTCAGACATCGTGAATCCGAATGCTATGCTTACATCTCGGAATTCGCCATCGCATGCCTCTGCCCATTAGATTTGAAGAGGACTCTCTCTAGCTTTGCCACAGGTTTTGGCATTTCAATAGTTGGAGAGTGACACGGAGTCGGCAGGCCCGCATCGGGCTGGAGACTATCAACGGAGTTAAGTCTTGAGTGAAGGCCCAAAGACTCAGAGTCGCGCCGCTTGATATACTCCCACTCTCCACTGAGATCGCTGGGTACACTGTAGAAGCTGCAGCGCTCAAGCGTTGACGGTGCGTCAGACTCTGTTGTCAGAAGCGGCGGTGCTACGGGCGGGTGTAGCCAGGGACAACAGTGTCGCACGGATTCATGGGTCTCTACAATCAAGTAAGGGCCAGGATCCGACTCTGGAAACATGACCTTCTATGCCATCTCACGTAGCTCCTGGTCGCTACGAGCTGGTGCGGGAGCTGACCTTGACGACGACGCTGACTCGCCAGTATTTGTAAATTGCCCCAGCACTCCCTTGCCTAGATTGAGACCTGCAATCCCATCCCTGATAGCGGCAAAGGCGTTACCGCTTGGTTCGGTAGATGCGCTCCGTTCGATTGGCGTATGTCGCGACTCAGGGGTGAGTGTCTCGTGGGCAGTCTCAACTCCAGTGAGAACCGAGGGTGGCCCCGACTTGGAACTTGAAGTGGATGACCGAGGGTCGGCATCTGCTTGGATAACGCTAGGATACTGTAAATTTGATATGGCGGTTTGGCGGTCAGTCTCTGCTGCGGCGGCGGCGTTCAAACCGCCGTTCATCTCATCCTCAGTTCTTCCGAACAACTGATGCCACCATCTTATCTCCTTTAGTCGCGGTAACAGGATCCGCTCCTGTCCTTTGACGTGATCGTCGATACTGGCATCGAAGTCGGGGTTTGTGAACTCAGCTCGCCGACACAGAAAGTAGTCCCAAACGGAAGACGTGCGTTCTGCAGCTCGCGCATCTTTTCTCTGCTTCTCCGAATTGAAGAGGAAAGTGCCGTACTGGCACGAGTACAGGTGGTATAGAAGGCGGCGCAGGAAACGCTCGTTATACTCAAAACGAGTCTTGTTTTGGCGTAAAAGTTGATAGGTGCAGTCGAGGAACTGGTGGAAGACAGGACTGACCATCTTTGGAGAGGTAGCTTCATCATCAACAACCTTTCCAGGAGCTGTTTCACTAACTGCAGCCAGGTCAGGGTCATCTTTATTCTGGTTGAAGAAACGCTTCGCACCACTCAGCACGTTCTGGAATGCGTCACCCCGGCCATCACTCTCTCCGGGCTGTACCTTGGAACCCGCAAAAGCATCTTTCTGCACGGTGAACCAATCCTCGTGGTTCAAGTGGCCCGATCGAAGCCTGAACATGTGACCAAAAGACAACCAATCTTTTTCCACAAGAACAATGAAACCCTCAATTGTGCGGTAGTATGGGTCCAACATGATTTGAGCCAAAGCACTGAGCTGGCTTGTACGGTCCCAGCCGTCGGAGCAGTGAATGAGAACATGTGAATGGTTAATTCCGATCTGTCTTGCAATTATAGCTGAGCCGTCCAGAACATCATGAATGTGCCGTAACCAGCCACTCTGATGGAGCAGCTCTCTGTTTGGTGGTAAAGGTGAAATGTCGGCGTCTTTGAGTGCGTCAATGACCTTGTTGAGGGAGCTTCGCATGACGTGAATATTCTCAATACTAAGGAATATCTTGCGAGCAAACTTGTACTTGTCCATATTTTCCGAGCCCATTCCTTGTACTTGATTCACCATTGCATTGATAGTAGGACGAGCATCCACAATCAAGTTGCTCTGTTGTGCACCATATACTTGACGCTTCCCAGAAGAATCATAAACGACAACGGATCTCGAAATGAGCTCATCTTCATATCGTTCCGTCTCCGAAAGCTCCGGCTCCAGTGACGAGTTTCCAAGGGATACATCGGGCTGACTCGATAGAGGCGTGCTTTCCTCAGAGCCTGGCGGCAAAAGGGCGTTGAACGATGCCGCTACGAGTTTCTCGTCTTGCACGTTTGTCTTCCTTGTGATGCCAGAGAGGGGCTGAGAGCTTCGAGTGATGGTACAGTTGTTTACTGGATGAATGTATGACAGAGCCGGCACACGGTTTCTCGAGCGGAACTCCTTCGCATATTTAAGGACATTATCCGAGATCTTGGAGGGAACAACCAGAAAAGCAGGATACGTATCGCAAAAGGTATAGTCCTTGTTGATATGCGTGATCCTCCAACCTTTATCAGGCAATTTCTCGCTGATACCCTGTCGTCTGAACTCTGCTTTTGGATCATAGACCGACCAACCGCCAACCTCTCGCTCATGCTTTAGAGGCTTGTGGGAGAAAGCATAGAGCTTCTCTACTGTTCCTAATTTGCAAGTTCGAGACTTGATGAAATCGAAAGCTTCTCGGGCAACCTCGCTGTCGGTGAAGTTGAATGTCACAAAGGTGAAGTCACGACATCGCAAACGGATCGATGGAGCCTGGCGAGATCCGGGTGGCACCGGCCGAAATGCGCAATAGCACAGCATGGGATATGGAATCCATCTCTCGCGAACTTTGGGCTTGTGAGACGAACTTTCTGAGGGTTTGGCGGATTGATCGATGGGTGCGCAGAATACCAAATGGAAATCAGTCAGTCGCAAAGTGCCATGAGTTGTTTGGCCGCCATAGATACCCTGGACGCTCTCGATGATCTGCATGACGTTAGGAGCCGAAACGCAGCGCAAAGTCGTGCATGAACAGGCGGGATGCTCTAAATGGCGACGAGAACCAGGCGATCACGCGTACCTTTCGGGCTTCCATTTTGGCAAACCGTGGCTTCACGGCCTCGTAGTTGCTGAAGGGCGAGAGGTCTCTCTTCTTAGAGTTTACTTTGTATCAATGATCTCTTGTATGTCGGTGTGGACGATTTCTCGGAAGCTCTGGTGATGTAGTAGGGGTAGCTCAATATCGCGGGGCCGCCGGAAGATGAAGAAGTAGTCTAGGTAGGTAGTTGTTACAAGGCGACCTGAGAGGAGAGGTTATGAGACGGACTCTGACATATTTGTCACTTCCAAAGTAAGAAAAATTAGACGCGCATGGAGGAAGACTTTGGCCTCGACTTTGAGTATTAATGGATGGAGTTTCTTTTAGAGACACTCATTATCACGAGCCACAGGCGCCCACTTGGCATTTGGCAGGAGGGGCTCAGCGCTGTCAGCTAATTAATTACCAAAAGAGACTGCGACGTCACCCCAGACTGGTGGTCAGAGCCATGGTCCAAGCACTTTCCCCATTTCGATCCATGTCGTTAATTTGTTTCTCCGTTCTCCGATTGAGAGGATATCACCTAGGTTAGTAGGTACCAGGTAGGTAGATATCCCCTCGCATTCGAGACCCACTTCTCCAAACGGAATGTGCGACTACTGGAACCCGCTTGCCAGATTTTAGGGCTCAACCACACACCAAAAAATTGAGCGAGTTTGTTGAGTGCAGTGAAGCCGAAATCCCCAGGATCGCGAATCTTTCTCTTCAGCCCGCCAACCCTCAGCTCGCCAACAGACTCAAGACAAGACACCAAGTCAAGTCCAGTCCCGACAACACAAGTCCTATTTTCAAGATGGCTCACCCCGGATCTCAGATGTGAGTTATTGACATTGCAATTGCGAACTCCTTCTTGGTCTAATCGAAACATCGCCATCACCACCACCGTCACCCCGCCAAACACCATCCTCCGTCACAAAAATCGAGTCAAGAGTCCAAGATTCACTAACAATCTTCTTCGCAGCTCCAAGCGGAGAAAGTTCGTTGCCGACGGTGTCTTCTACGCCGAGCTCAACGAGTTCTTCCAGCGCGAGCTCGCTGAGGAGGGCTACTCCGGCGTCGAGGTCCGCGTTACCCCCACCGTCACCGATATCATCATCCGAGCCACCCACACCCAGGAGGTTCTCGGCGAGCAGGGCCGCCGCATTCGCGAGCTCACCTCGCTCATCCAGAAGCGATTCAAGTTCCCCGAGAACTCCGTCTCCCTCTACGCCGCCAAGGTCCAGAACCGTGGTCTCTCCGCCGTTGCTCAGTGCGAGTCCCTGCGATACAAGCTTCTCAACGGTCTCGCCGTCCGACGTGCTTGCTATGGTGTCCTCCGCTTCATCATGGAGTCTGGTGCCAAGGGTTGCGAGGTTGTCGTCTCCGGTAAGCTCCGTGCTGCCCGTGCCAAGTCCATGAAGTTCACCGACGGCTTCATGATTCACTCTGGTCAGCCCGCCAAGGACTTCATCGACCACGCTACCCGTCACGTTCTCCTCCGACAGGGTGTCCTGGGTATCAAGGTCAAGATCATGCGCGGCTCCGACCCTGAGGGCAAGGCCGGTCCCCAGAAGACTCTCCCTGACGCTGTCACCATTATCGAGCCCAAGGAGGAGCAGGCTGTCCTCCAGCCTGTCAGCCAGGACTACGGCGCTAAGGCCGCCCAAGCCGCTCAGGCTGCTCAGGATGCTCGAGTTGCTGAGGAGGAGGGTGGTGATGAGGTACAGGCTGTTGAGCAATAGGATGCTTAAATCACCAGGCTGGGAAAAGCCGTCAAAACCTGATGAAGGAAAGATGGAGACCCGTGGGATGAGGGACGGAGGTCTACTCAGGCGTCAATTGATCATTTGCATCTGCTAAGGGCACGGACGGTTTCATTCTTGCTTGTAATGGTAGGCAAAGCATAAAAGAGAAAAAAAATGAAACCCGAAGATTACGACGACACGTCTTTTGATTGTGTCTTCTGTCTACCAATACCTTGAGTGCATCTGAGCGACTTTGAAGTCTCGTCTGAATTGAGTACGTGAATGTTTCGTAGACAGGCTAGCTTGCCTAGGTACCTATACAATATCGAGCTGACAACACTCAAGTGTGCTTATCACGATTGTCTGTCTCTTTCCGGGATACTACTTATATATTTCCTCACGCTAATACACAACACAGCTGAGGGGTCTCGTAACCACAATAACAGCCACGCCGATTTTTCCTGTTTCAATCGCGTCGAAAAACAGTTATACTTCCAATGACATGATTACCTATCCTTTCTCTTCTGGCTCTTGATTTTCCTACACTCAACTTCCGTCAAGAGCAAGCTTAATGGCCTTCCTAGGCTTTGGTCAAGGCTCTATTGTAGCTCACTAAACGCTGGGTTGTAATAAGGCAGTCAATTATGCCATTTATAGTGATCTGTGTTCCATAAAGAATTTCAGATGCTGTGGTTGGGTTTGAATATTTGTCGATATTCAATCATATTGCGGTTTGAAACGACCAGCCAATGGTCAGCGATGTTGTCAATTATAATCTAACTCCGCTGTTTGAGGATTTTATGTATTTTTTCTCCTTGTCTCACGAAACTAGCCAATGAACGGGTAGTCTGGCCACCAATAATAATTGCCATTCACAATTCACCAAATAAGCAAATCTTGGACATAGCTGAAGGAAATGGCATACATGTCATATATCAAGTAAAATCAGGCATTAAAAAGATATCTTTATCAGCCTCGTGAGAATATAAGGTAGTGAAGGCCAAAAGGCACATTGCAGACAGCACGATGGAGAACCAAAGATAATCAGGACTTTACATCTCCAAGTTAAAATCTTGTGTTTGTGAGATACAATTCCACCTCCTATCCAATATACTAAACGTCGTAATAATTCTTGTCTATAATAGGCAGCCTCTGGCTTTCCCTCTTTTCTTGTTAAAATTCAAACTTGGCTTCCTCAAACCTAGAAAAAGCCCTGCGACTTGGATAACAGATCTACCACACCCGAAACGTTCGTTCATGCCCTGGAGAATTGAGGCAGTGATATACGCCCTAAATCACCTTTTCATCGCCTGACAGATGCAGACAGTGACGCCTCCCTTGACCCGAAACCATCCCTGTATAAACGGCCCTGGTATGGAAGTTCGCCGTCCAGTCCCATCCTATCGCTCATGCTCTGTAGTTATCGTACAACGAGGAGTCGCCTATGGCCCCAATACAAAATCCGCCAACGCCGTCCAAGACCGTGTGCCCATAGTACTCCAGTAATAGCAAACAATACATGTCGTTGATTCCGAGTCCCAATCCCGTTTGGCATAGGTAAAAGCACAGTTGGCACCAACATTAAAGTATGTCGTTGCGTAATGTGCCATCCGTGAATGCAGCCCATACTCCGAGAGAAATGCCCGGTCAAAAGGTTTGAAAATGTACAATGCCTGTTTGAGATAATGAAACATGCAAGATATCGTTGCGAAGCTGATGACCGGCGGTTAACCGATATTCTTTTACCCCACCATTACGTTGCTGGAAACGTTGCAGACCATCACCGATCGCCTGACTTGTGGCGGTTATCGAGCTCGATGTTTTCGTCATAGCTTGCTTTGCCATTCCCGCTGGCGTGTCGAACATCTTCGTCACTATCCGAGGCGAGGTCAGTTAGAGCGAAACCAGCAGCTTCTTCCTCGTCATATGCGCGAATGAGACCCTCGCGGTCTCCACGTTGGCTGCTCATGCTGTGTCGTGAAGGATCGCCGCTCCTCCTAGCCTGCATACTCAGACGAGTTTGTAAACCAGACACCATGTCGGTACCGGTGGCGTCGCTTCCTCCTCGTCCAGCGGTCAATCTTTGGCCATGGGGGTCACCCCTGGAAAGGTTCAGGAGATAGACGCCCGTAAAGGTAACCAAGAATCCGCAAAGCAGCGAGAGAGTGTTGACTGGGTCGTTCGTGTTAAATCCGCTGAAGAGGATAAAGGAGGCACAGAGGGTGGCGGTGGTGAACGTTACATAGTAGAGGGGGTTGACACTGGCACTACCGTTAGTAAAGGCCAATTGTTAGAACTCCGTAAACCACTTACATGTTAGTGGGAAAGCTGGCAAGAGCTTTGTTGAAGTAATTCATCTGAGTCACAATGCATACGGCCGTTAAAATCATGAAAACGTATGTCGAAGGGTGGCTGAACTGGTTGTGGCCAGCAAAAGTAAGCTTAAGCGCAATACCAAAAGCCTTGACAGACATGACTGAAATGGATCCGACGGTGGAGCAGATTGAAAGATAAATGAGGGCGTTTCTCCTGCCATAGACAGGGGCGATCTTGTAAATCATGAAGACGGCGAAAGCAACAACGGCGAAGGCGTAGAGAAGGAAACCTGGGATCAGTTTTTAGGAACTGCCATCCTCGTAAATATGCTTCTTGTGTACGAACCTGGCTGAATTGCGTAGTGCAAGATCTCGTCGACGGTCTCGATCTCCTCATCCGGAGGCGCATGAAGAACAATAATAACAGCGCCAATCAGGCATATAGCACTGCCGAGCTTGCCCAGCGTACCGAGCTCTTCGTCGAGGAAGTACGAGCCAAGAACAGCGCCAATGAGCACACTGAGAGCTCCAAGAGGTGTGACAAGGATAGCAGGGGCGAAAGCGTATGCGGCAAAGTTGCAGACTTCTCCTAGGCCAACTAATTTGATGTTAGTAAAGCTGTCAATAGGGATCATGTCTGAAGAGCACTTACGAGTCGCAATACCGGCCCACCACAGGGGATTTCGAAGGTAGACAAAGCCGTCGCCTTCAAAGCCATGTCGTTCTTCTGCTTGAATCAACCCCTAGGAAGTGGATTAGTTTATGCTCAAGTCGAGATGCAGAACATGGCGATAGCCGCTGAAGCAACGACAGAATTTGCTGCTCGCAGACAGACAGTAGCTCTGTTGGACGAACCTTTTTTGTAATAACGAAGCTTGTTCCTGAAAAATGGTTAGCCTTGTGACGCCCCCGTGTAATAAAATATATCTTACCAATGGCCAAGGCCGATGTCATAGCAAGAGCCAGACCGATATACCTTGAGGCAATATTAGCACTTGTAGCGAGAATAGCGTAGTCGGGCTACAAGAAAGACCCGATCGAGGTGGGTTCTCAGGAGAAGGCCAACGGGAGTTTGAACGCGACATACTTGTCTTCAATCATGATGTTTTAGAGAGCGCACGACAGCGACGAAGCGCACAAAGTCGACTTTCTGTATATGTACCCAATGCGCCGAAAGCGATAATCGGAATCGAATAACGGTTTGGGCAGAATGCGCCGCAGAGAGTCGGAGCTGAACTGAAAGGATGTTCACTATTGGCGTGGGCTCGCACCGGGCGACAGAAGCCGTATAGCAATAACGAGTGTTGAAACGAGTGAGTTGCTGAG
The DNA here is from genome assembly GCA_013755755.1 of Fusarium sp. NRRL 25184. Taxonomy (NCBI): domain Eukaryota; kingdom Fungi; phylum Ascomycota; class Sordariomycetes; order Hypocreales; family Nectriaceae; genus Fusarium; species Fusarium sp. NRRL 25184. The sequence continues at coordinate 1,369 of JABSSZ010000466.1, read as the reverse complement.
GAGGAATCGGGCTCGACTTTATCGCAGACACATCAAAGTATCCCTATAAACTCTTCGTTGGGAAAGTTAAATCGAGATTGGAGTTCTGGCCGCGTGGACGACTGCAGAGTCTTGGTGTTGGATGCAGATGGAGGGGGACTAGGCGCGCTGCTGTTGCTGTAAGCAAGCGATTTGCGACGGAGCAAAGGTCGGTTTAACGGTATCGTATGGTCCAATTATTGTCGAATCCGTTATTGCCTTCGTATCTTGACAAGCGTGAGACTCGTGATGCGCAACGACGGTATTCACAAAAGGCAGAGGGGGTTGGATGATAGGGAGAAGGGACAGCTTGGCTGGATTGTAAGTAAAAATGGAGAGGCTGCAGTGCGAATGGGATGAGATACAGCACAGTACGTACGATACGTTCGTGTGGGAGAGACAGAGACAAAGTTTGGGGAGGCCAGATCAGACCCGACGAGACCATACAGGGGCCTGCTAGCTACAGGCTACGGGAGGCTTGGACAAAACCAGCAGTGGAGAAGCAGAAAAGGCTGAGGTACCTAGATAGAGGTGAGGTTATAGTGTGCTGACAAGTACTGCCACCAGAATCAGGCACAGCAAAGTTCAAGAGGTTTCAAAAGAGGGCGCCAACAAAGGACGATGCATCCATCCACTACCCCTGGCGTCAGGTCCATGTCCCTGGCGTTACAATTTAGACTCACTAACACTTCAGGGCCCTCAGGACTCAAAAAGAGGTGGGGACCCTGAGGTCAAGCGCCTGAGTACCTGGACATTTTTTCTTTCTTTCTTGCATCTGACGACACTTCATTCCACGATCCAGTTATTTTATCTAAGAGTCTCCCAGAAACTAGTGACTAGCAGCCTGTAAAGATAAAACAAACTACTGAGATACGGCAACTTAAGGAAAACTCGGCACAGACCCGAGCGTCGAAACATACCTACCTAGCAATTGCATTAGGTTGCCTAACTTCCGCTGACTTTAAAGTACTACATACAACTACCTACCTAATTATTGTATTGTTCTCAGATGCTAAAGCCGAGGCTTAGACGGCACGATACGACACAACCACAGCACAACACGATACGATCGATGGGTGCGAGTGGTTCTCACCCCTGAACTAATGTTGACACGCACACCAGTACGTTGGACATGCAGTTATCAGCTACAACGGACACTTGCTGCAGGATACCCATATCACAGTCACCTCAAACAACCAAAGAGTTATATCAGTGGGATTGGCGTATTGACTAGTTCCCCAGAATATCGTAGCTCTTGACAGTTACTTTGGAAAGGACTTCCAGGTTTCTTATGCATCTATAGTTTATAAGTTTCTGTTATATTAAAGAACAAATAAGTAAGATAAACGAC